>QKQZ01052976.1:0-12493 GCA_003595255.1 Solenopsis fugax
GCGTTCGCGCTTGCGCTCGCGCGCGCCGCTCGGCCGCACAGCTTTTTAAAATGTCGCCGATGGCCGTGACAGGATCTATTTTTAACCGCGCGTCGAGATAAGCGCGCGGGAGGGACGGCGAGTAAAGAGCCAGAATGAAAAGAGAGGGAGGGAGGGAAAGAAAGAGAGAGAAAGAGAGAGAGAGAGAGAAAGGAGGTGGCGAAGAGAGGACGGGAGAGGCGAGAGCAAACTCGCGGCGTCAGTAGCGTAATCGTACGACAATTCGTTTACGCTACAAGTAACACCTGTTTAATTAATACGATTTCTTTTTTTGAGATGCAAGATTTGAAAGATAAACCGCTATTTTTTCTCGCGTGAGATTATACGCGCGACCATGCAGCTGCAAAATCGCGCTACCGAACGCGAGACTCAGCTACACTTGCATGGCTGTGGCCATGTGCAACATCGTCTCTTGGCACGTGATCTGTATTACGAGCTACGTTTATTCATTCCGGAGAGAGAACATATGTTATAGAACAAAATTGTCTTCAGCAACTATCTAGATTTACCAAATTACCTCTGACACGAATGCCATAATTTTTACTAGAATACACTGAGAGAGAAAAATTACTATATTTTAATAAATATTTGTTTGAATAGTTGCAATGAAATATTTATTAAATGTAAATAAATAAAGAGTATGTAGTTACAAGAACCACTAATTTAATTTAACTATTATTTTTTTATTCAGTAAATATTTATTGAATTATGTAATAAAATAAATAAATGTATAAGCATATTATTTATAAAGATATATTTTTCTTTTAAAGTAGTAGATGTAATAATTGTTGTTTTGTACTATTAAAAAAAAGTTGTTCGATATTGCGTAATTTTCTCTGTAAAAACATTCGACAAAATGTGATCAAAGAATCTAGAGACGGGAACACGCGATATCTTAATATACCATTCCGTGCTGCATTTAGACTCAATATTTGCCATTTAACTAGCTTTTATACTGAAGAAAGAGATCATAGAAAAATGTATCGTCAAAATAGAAAGTAACTGTAGAATATAAACAGGGTTGGGTAAGTTAATATATATTTTTAACTAAATTAAGTTAAAATTAATGATTCATAAATTTAGTTACGTTAAAAGTTACATAACCAGAAAACTAACTAAAAGTTAAAAGTTATGTTAAGATTAAATTAAATAAAATTAAAAATTAATCTTGAAAAGCATTATTTACATTAAACCAGAAATTCGTAAATTTTTAAAATTAGATTACTCAAAACAATTATAACGTGTATCATCAAACAAATTTTATTTTATTTGTAAATTAAGTTTATATGAAATAACAAGGAAATATTGTTTTCCATGTAGGAATGTATTTTTCCTTTTATAATTTTTTTCTTTTGCATAGATAACTTTTTAACTTAGGAAAAAAGTCAATAAATTAAAGTTTATGTGTTTCAAGAATAGCTAATTAAAGTTAAAAATTAAATCATTGAAAATTAACTAAAAGTTAAGCTAAAAATGATTAACTTTTTTAACTTTGTTACTTGACTTTTAACTTATAACTACCCTAGTTATTACCCAACCCTGGATGTAAGAGTTACTTTCTTACCCTACATCTTACATCTCTAAAATAATACTATAAGCACGTTGCGACGCCCAAAAGGGCATCGTGCCCGTTACACCACTGATCGAGATCAACGAATTCGTCGTGCAAGAAGCATCAGAAGAGAAAGAGAGTGAATCAAAGAAGTAATTATACGTGACGTCACCCGACTGGTTTCAACACCCGTCCGGAGTGCAACGAGTCGAGTCGAGTCGAGTCGAGTTGGAGTCGAGTCGAGTCCGAGGAAAAGCAAGTGGGCCAGAGACAGGGCTCTCCCACTCTTCGTAGCAATTATAACAGCGGAGATGCGTATGGAAGAAATGCGGCATCTCTTTACCGCCGTCCGGTCGTCGTGGCCGGTGGGAGGAGACGAAAATAGCACCTCCCAAACTTTATGGCCGGTAAAATCACCGGAACGTCAATGCCGATACGGTCTACGGCCACTTAAAGCGGCCTAACGGCCGCGTTAACTGCCAATAATCCCAACGGCGAAGTAGGAAATTAAATAAACCTTCTCTAATTATTAATCAGAGAACGCGGCGAGAGTCGCTGGATAACCGTCGTCGTCGTCGACGAGCCGCGTCGTGTCGCGAAACATTCGCTGCGCGTTGCACTTTTTCGTTATCGAGAGATAATTAAAACGGCTCGTGATGAATGTACGTATCAATTAAATACGCTCGTGTGATAAGCACATTCAATAAAATTCTCAATAAATAAGATTAATATTTTTTTTCCCCCGAGACAGACATTACTGCGTCTATTTATGGGTCGAAATAATGTTTTATTTACGAATTAACCGTATGCGTCATGTGGTAGCGAATATATAACTGCGTTACGCACGTTTCAAATCGCGCGATTACAGCAAGGAAACCACAACGTCGGTTTATTTAAAAAACTCTCTTGAAATGGCAACTCACTAATCTCGTTGTATAAATATGATAATGCACGAGCAAAAGAAAGAGCTACGATTAAAATGAAGCCAATGCACAGAGAGAGAGAGAGAGATAAATTTAATGCACGGATATTAATATTATTCGAGGACGTTATAATTGCAAAAAGCAATTCCAAGCAAATTCTGGAGCAATTACACACACGGTTTATCGTGTAACATATTAATTCCGGGATTTTTTGATTTTCTTGATGTTTAAATTTAAATATCAATGCACGGATATCAATATTATTCGAGGACACTATAAACGCAAAAAGCAATTGCAAGCAAATTCTAAAGCAATTACACATACAGTTTATCATGTAATATTTCAATGCCGAGATTTTTAAAATTTTTTACAATTTTTATAAATTTAATTCGTTCTTATATAAGTTTGAAATAAATAAAATACACGTATACGTATACACGCGCTCGAAAAATAACTTAGAAACATAAATGTCTGAACAAATGACTACAATGAGAACCATCCAAGTCCAGAATAATTCGTATGGTAACTCAAGACAGTACTTCCTGGTAAGATATCTAATTCTCCATACAGGACGTCTCAATTATAGACCTCGTACGTAGAAATGAAAATGACTGAAAGAAACTAGAAACTTTAAGTAAAAACTCAGTAAAAAAACAGTTTTTACTCTGGTCTTGAAAAGTTTTTTACTCGGATATATATATATATATTTTTTTTTTTCGATATTTATAGCACTGTATTATTGTTCCAGAATTCAGTTTTTGCATTCATACAAAAGATTTCTGTATAAAGATAAGTGTAAACAATCAAAATATAATACAATGAGTAAATGATGATAGATACTTTTCAAGGATGAAAATCATTATCGATATGAAGCAGGAAATGAATTTAAAGTTCACGTTATTTGAACAAGCGTATATATCCTTTGTGTTTGTATTTAATTATTAGAACCGTAAAAAATTAAATAATATCGCAACAACGTATCAAATGTTTCAATAATAAATATTAAGAAAAATAAATTCCATGTCTTTTAGTATATTTTTTGGCAAAAATACAATGTTTTATCGTAAAAACTAGTTTTTTTTACTCGGTACTTTTTTAATCCGAATTTAAAAAATATCCATTTTTTCATCTCTACTCATACGTCTCGTAAATACAGTCAAAGTTAAACGCGCGTCTTTTACAGCAACATACGATGCGAGCCATCTCGGCGAGGCGATCTCGGCATTTTCACATGTGGAAGGCGCGGCAAAAGTATTCACGAGTCGCGCGAACGGACCCCACGACCAAGCCAAGTGACGAGAAGCTATTTTCAGGCCCATTGGCATTATCGGCCGGCTCAGGAGCGGGCTCCAGCGGCGCGGGCAAGGATAACGGCGGCGAGCGGAAAGGGGAGACGGCAGCCGCTATGCCTTTTTTTCTTTATCCACGCGCGTCCGCGCGGACACATATCGCGATGAATAATCGCCCGATCGTCATCCGCGATATTCCGATTATCGCGGTGGGAGATCGCACCCGCTCGCACAACCTTCCGCACACGCGCACGCGAAGATCGCAATGCGCCTGCAACGCGCATTATCTGCCATCCGTTTTGACGTTTTCTTATAATAGCAGGTTGACCGCGATCTTGCGTATACTGGATGGACCGGAAGCTCGTAATAATGCGCAGCCATTAAATGTCGATGCGCATGCATGAGAGATTTTTGTTTTAAATACACTGAAAAAAGTATTGTTGCATTATTTAGAAATCTGGTAGATTCAACCAATACGTCTTCTGTTCAAAAATAGGCGAATCAGAAATCTTGTGGGAATTACCAGATTCTAGTAAAATTTATCAAACGTTCTGATTACAATAACCAGAAGTTCTGCTTGATTTCACCAGAAACACTCAATCATACAAGTTTTGTTAATGTAATCAGATCATTTTTTTCAGTGTAGTATTATATATACATATATTTCATGTATAAGCTTAGAATTTGCAGATATATCTAATTTTATTTAAATGAATACCTATGTCTCGTTTAAATGTTGCGTAAAATGAAATTTTAATTCGGTGTTGCTAGATGAAATATAAGAGGAAAATATGCAGCAGAGCTATTTACTAATGTGAAATTTATACTAAATTTTAGAGCTCACAGAATGAATTTTTATATAGAATATTTTAAATTAAATTTGGTCTTGGAACCAATAAAATTAATTCAAAATTATATAAGGATGTGCTATATCTTAAAACGTTACCAAAAATATAAAAATTTCATAGAATATTCTAGTTACATTTGAGTATCTGTGTAAAATTTGAGCACAATTCACTTAGTTTAAAAATTATCTATATTTTTTGTTTACTTTTATTCTTATGTAAAATCGCTTCTTGAAGTACTTATTTGCAAATTTGCTGGAAAAGTAGCATTACCAATTAAATCAAAAATTTTACATGTACCAATAAAACTCTAATAAATATTCGTGCAAAAATTCATTTAAATCTACTTATTCGTTTAAAAGTTATTTATTTAAAACTGCAGCGAAATATAATAATTTTCGCTGCAAAAATCAATTATAAATCAAATTTTTCATTGTTTTCTTCTTTGCAACTAGTTTCATCAGGATCAAAATTCGCATTTGCGATCAAAATTTTTTGTTATTAATTAGGAAAAAGAAACTTAGAGAAGCCTCCAGTTTTTAAATTTCGACAACTTTTAGCTCGTATTGTATAGCCAAAACAGCCTTAAAAATCTCTTTACTATAACAAATACAAAAAAAAATTGTAAAAATAACACTACTATTCGTTACATTTTGGTTTTGTCATATTTCACTCTAATAACGTCGCATTAGATTTTCTGTATGTGAAGTATTTAATAAAACTCTTGACTGTCGGTGTTAAATAAAAGGTAAACACTGCATTAATCGAGGATTATATTTCGACGTAAAAAATCGCATGAAAAGGCTATTTCGATGACAGGCTATATTTAGAATGCTTCTAGTATATTCATTTGAGGAATAAATAGCACGGAGTTTTTTTTAATTCTAGAAAACGCTCAAGTCTCCTTCTGCAATGCATTGTGCAACTGTAATTGCCAATACAAACGCAACACCAAATAGCACAATGCGCCACGTAGGATGACTATTCTATCGCGGCAATTACGCAGTAATGTAACGTTCAATATACACGGTTAGGCGATTATCTCGCTAATAATAAGATTGTTTAAACGATACGTTAATCCTCGCATTGATAGTCGTTTATATTGTTGAAGGTGTATCATCGATTGACGATGATGCCATTTTTTCTAATTCGTGCTGATTGTACAGCCAGGATTAATTTCGATTACCTCAACTTTTCATACTGTACGAACACACACAAATATATATATATATATATATATATATATATATATATAATCTTTTTTCACGACAACATAAAAAATACTTCTTTATCTGCAACTGATTGTGAGACAAAAAAATCAGGTGAAGAAACAATCCGCTCAGGATTGCAAGATTTTGCCTGTTGCAGCGGTGGATAACGCTGGCAAAAATAGGCCTCTTTTATCTAAGAACGACTTTGAAATATGGCAAAGCAATAGGTGAAAGGAATGAGCGTGAAGCAATCGGCCTTTAAGGCGCAACAGGTGTTAATGTCATCTTCTCCACCCTGTACTTTCCCTTCTAATGCACGCCCCTTTTCAGATTGAAAAGAAATTTTTTTTACGTACGGTAGCAACCAAATATTATAAGGAAGATAAAATCGAAGTGCCAACTACTGCTCTAAATATTTTCGCGAGAAAAATTTTAAATATGATTTTTTGACATTTCTCTAAACAAAGAAAAACACGATGTTTAGATTACGATACCTGGAATAAGTTGTGATTGCATGATTAACATAATATAAAATTTAAAGAACGATATCCATAATATTTCTAATACGTACAATTTAATCTAATCGTAAAGTTAAAGGTTCATATAAAAATGATTATTTTATACTTGTATCATGTATTTTACTATTCGTTGGGACGGTTGTTTAATGACATATCATTGAAGATAATACACTAAGTCGAACTTGGGAAGTTATTTAATTGATCACGCTTAACCACGCCCTTGCATGAATCGATAAAAGAAAATCGCAATGCACGCAATTAATTCACGATGAAAGGACTTGCATAATGTGCGGCAGCGAGTTTAAAATTAGCTCCTGCTCCTGACTCATTTTCATTTTCGCTTGCCATTAAAATCAATGAAATCGAATTTTGATTGTCGTCAGCAAAAACACGTCTTCGACGACGTTAACAAGCTTCTTTCGCCACCTTACTTATGGATCGATGAGATAAAGCGTTACGTATTTTTAGAGTTTATACGATAAAGCGACAATACGTATCAACGCGTCAGAGATTCCAATAGGCGAAGCAATTACGAGAACACATTAGATATTGTGATAAATAAATAAAAAAAGCTCAAGCTTCTATGCGTACGCGTTGCATTCTGCAAGTTCAATTCTGCAAGTGTTGACGTAAAAACGTCGTTAGGCAATATTCCAACACTGTCATGTAAAGTGACATAGAAATTTAAAGTAGTTCCTTTTGTAACGTTTACATAATCGATCGTTATTTATGGAAAATGTGCAATCGCCTTCCAGTCTGCGTAGTTTAAACTCATTAGAATTTACCGACTACAGAAACTCAAAGTATTATATGCCACACACAACATTTGTTTCCCATGGCACACAATGGAATCATCCAATCAAAGATAATGCGAGGGTATGAGCAGTCGAGTTCACTAAAGCCTATTTAAATAAATTAGGTTTTTAATGTCTAATGATTCAATATGATGCTGCTCGATTGTATTTTTTGATGTTGCATTGTTACACTTTTTATTTCCGATAGATTGTATCGTAAAAGAGCATGTTATATGTATATTATTTTCGAACAGAGTTGTTCTTTTAAGTTGTACATTCCATTTAATAATGATTCGAAATTCGTCTGTTTTTTTTTCTTAACAAATTAAAAATAAAGCAATGACCAAAAAATAAAATTTTGCAGCAGCTGGCCTTGAGTAGTGTATCCGATGAATATGTCTAATAATATTCAAATAAATGAATAAATATTCAACATGAATACAAATATAAATATTATATTTATCATTCTTTATTTGATTTGAATAATTATACTTGTGGATATGATTACGAATATCTCCGATTTTTCGCATTCACTCCCACTCTGCACTGTGCTTACCCTCCTCTTAGCAAGGTCGCCATGGCAGAGATTATTTATTAGCTTCTGGTACAAGTGTACTTATGGAACGTATTTTCTTATGGTCTTGACTTACTTGTAAGAAAGCGTAATCGCTTAACTGCTGATACAGTTCGTAAAATATTTTGCCTTCGAGCTTGATTAAAGTTTGAAAAATAAATTAAACCAAGGAGAAAATGAAAACTATTGCTGATGCTTTTATCGGATAATTAATTAATTAAATAATATATATTAAATAATGTGGTTGCCTATTGGGGACCTTTCTTTTAGTTAATATTTTGTATGAATTAATATAAATATTTATGAAATAATCATAAAATAATCATGAATAAATATTTTGAAAACCTACAGCTTTGAATAAGTATACAAATTAATATTTTTTAATACAAAAATTTTGAATGAATAAAATTTGTAGCCCAATAACAAGTTTTATGTATTATATTTATCAGATACATACCCAGAAAAAGATTTCTTTGTGTCAAAAAATATTTGTTTGACTCAAAGAAATTTATGCATTGCTATACGGTTAAAGAAAAGTTTCTATGATTCAAATAAATTTTTCGGTTGTTTCTTTTATTAGAATTAAAAAAATTGTTTGTGCAACGCAAATCTTTTTTTAAATGAAAGAAATATACTTTTAAAACCAAAACAACTAAATTATTTTTTACATTTCTGTCGGTACGTTCTTTCAATTAAATAATTATTTGTTTAAATTAAACAAATAATTTGGACGAAAATTTATTTACTTTCAAAAAAGCTAATAATTTCATTTCTTGAAATCAAAATTTTTATTTTCCGCAAAAGTACTTTACTTCAACTTAAAAAAAAAACCAAGTTAAAAAAAACGATTTCATCAATTTGAACATAATTTTCTTTGGATGCACTAGCTTTGAGAGACTGTATATATGTTTATTGTAATTTCTTGCTGGAACTTAGTTTTTTATATATTATATTGTGTATTATATTGTGTATTTTCAATAATCTAGACAATCTAGAGTAAATCACAAAAAATAGCTACATATATAAAGCGATTTTTTATGATTTACTCTAGATTGTAGTTTGTCTAGATTATTTAAAATATACAACATCATTGAAATTAATCATTATAAAAGCAGCGTGAAAGAGATTATATAAAAAACTAATTTCTAATCTTAAAACTTAATCTTCCTCTCTCTTTATCTGCCTATCAGTCCATCTATCTATTCATCTGTCTACCTATATATCCATCTGTCTATCTATCCATTTATCCACGTAGCCATCTATCTTTTAAATTCGATGCGTCTATACATAGGAAAGACTCGGTCCAGGAAGGGTTAAATGTCAACTGCGAGTTTCTCACACGAGAGAAGATATTTGCGTCACTAATTTCCACCTTTCTATGGCGCAACCTGCGTAGAAGTCTACCGCCGGCGCCGCCTTCGAACGCGGAACGTAAATCTACGAACGTCAAACGAATGAGTCTCTAGCGCCGGCCCCGGTACTCGCGCCACGTGTCTCGATACGCCTACGCACCTACACGCGTGCGAATTGCGTATTGAGACGCGCGTGTACGCTTCGCTAGATCCGAACGCGAAGTACGAACGCGAGCGCTAAACGGAGCAACGAAATGAGCGCGAAATCGCGACGATTGTTGACGTTCTTAATTTCTCTTCTGATAGCAGCGCATTTGGACTTTCCCCCTTTGGAAAAAAATTCGCATCGATTGGCAAACACAATCGATGCGCCGAGCGACATTGCGTGTTTCCGCTCACTCATGTTTTTTTTTTTCAACCTATTTATGTTTATGCGCTCGTGCCGATCCGAATGCACTCATTTCAAACGTGTTTACGCGACTTCATGCCGTGCCCACGCATCGCGTCAAGAATTCACGAAATACACGGTGCGATTTATTCAGCGGCGGCCTGACATTACGATATACGCGCGCACGAAACGTGCCAGATACGACTGGAAAGATCCGTGCTCGTAAATCGAGAGTAACGATAAAACAAATACATTACGCCCACAAACAATCTCTCTTTCTCCCTCTCTCTTGGATATAGATACTAAAAGTCCAACCAAGTGGTCGTTTCGACGTCGACGCGTCGGGCGATGTCGCTTTTAAAATTCAAATTACATGTAACGTGACGTAATTCTCCTCGTTACGTTCACCAAATCTATTATGTCACCGTTACCTTAACGCAGAATTTATGAATCGGAGAATAACACGAGCTTGCGATAAGCTTGGTCTTAACATAATGATGACGTTTGACCAACGTAAATTGGCCTTAACCGGCTGATAATTTAAAATCAGACAATTTTTTGTGTGGTGCCAAGCTTCAGATGCGAAAAAATCGCTAAATCCCATCATTTAGTTATTTTCAGAACGGGGTAGTAACTAGTTAAAAGATTAAAAGTTAAATAATAAAGTTAAAAAGTTAACTTTTAACTTAACTTAGTTATCTTATCCAATTCTGGTTATTTTTATCTCTTTCTTCCCCTCCTCCCCTTCAGCACTTTCACGAGTATCTTAATTTAATATTTTTAATTCGGAGGCTTAGAAACAGAGATATATTTAGCAAGAGATATTGTCGATAGAAAAATAGCGAAATATCGTTAACTTATCTCTCGAAACATCGAAGACAAAGCCGATCAGAAGTAATCGGATGCCCGTGATCGAAAGTGTCTGCTTTGGCGTGCAGCAAGGCGCGAAAGCGAAATTTTAGAGCAAAGGAGAAAGGGACCCAGGTTCCTTTGGACCAAACGCACGAAAACGCATAATATATGCGGCGACAGCGAGGACGGGTCATATCGCAAACGCGAACGCGGTTGCATGTCGTCGGCACGTCACGCGGCCGGTGCAGGCGCGTTTGCGTACTCTTCGCGATCGCGTAAACCCTGATCTATAACATGTGCAGTTCAATTAAAAAAAATTATGTTTTAACAGAGTGAGTCTAATTATTTCCTATAATTGTGTCGACGCTAAATGCGAATCCGATTTCCAAATTGTTCCATCAGTCATATTTTTGAAAAATTTACAATCAAAGTTACAAAAAAGAGTTATTTTCATATATTTTGTCATTATTGTTATAATTACGATATGTGACGTAATGGAAAAATGTTATTGCATTCAAAATTAAATATGTTATTAGGACTTTCAGTCCTCAAAAGGAATTTTCTATGTCGACTATGGTTAATAAGAGATTTACGATTAAATATGAGCTATGTGAAAAATCCTCATATGTGATTTTTTGCTCAAATTCAAATATGATTTAATTTTCATCGACCAAATTAATTTTAACATTTTAAATTCGTCAATTTTAACATTAGAATCATGTTTAGTATCATGAAAGATTTTTATATAATATATACATATATTTTGCAAAAATTCAGGCTCGAAAAAAAATTTGTTGAAAAACTAAAATATTTAATCCGAATTAAATATTGAATTGATTTAACAATTACTTAGTTGCACAAAAAAGGTATAGTTTATTCATGTCAATCATTAAATTTTTTAATCAGGAATTAACTAAACCAACTCAATATTTAATTAAATGTATCGATCTAAATACAATTTTAGTTTTCGTCAAATATTTTTTAGTGTAATCTTGTTCTAGTGCTATTTTTTTGTTGAATTGTATAATAGTTGTAAATAAGCTTTCAGCCTTTTGTGTTCTAAGTTTAGACTCTTGAAAAAAAGCATACAAAAATTCTACAATTATGTATATCATAAACTTTTATATTCGATATACACTGAAAAAAGAAATTCGTAATAGCTACCAAATGTTGAGTAAAATAATGGCAATTAAATATTCGGTTAATGTAATAAATATAATTTTATTTTTCTAAATATTTAGTAAACGTAATATTTATAAATGTAATAATATAACCAATTGTTTGGTAATACTTATTAAATATGTAAAAAAGTAAAATTATTTTTAGTTATGTTAATCGAATATTTAATCAATATTATTTCAACATTCGGTGATTATTATACTGAGAAAAAAAAATCGAAATATTAGCAAGCAAATCTTACTTGTAACTTTTCTTCGATATTTATTGGGTGTAAAAAAAAATTAACTATGATAACAAAATATAAAATTCTGTGAAACATGTTTCATTTTTCTTATTATTTACTAAGAATAAAACTTTATTTTGCCGTATTTAAATAAAGATTTATTTTAGTAAAATAACTTTATATCCCACAAATAAATCTTTTAAGTGTTTTTCTCAATATATCTAATCCTTTTTTCAGTGTAAATTCATGAGTATTAGGGCCCTCTGAGCTATGACGTTTTCTTACGATAAAAAGTGTGTTTTAAGCCATACACGGAAAGAATGGTTTTGCTGAAATACTTCAAAATTTAACTAACATGCAGATCTAAAAATAATGTTGTCGAACCATCAAAAAAAAACATGAAGGACATTCGAGCGTGATGAGTAATGCTGCAAGAAGTTAATATCTTAGCGACCAGCTTGGACGTCCCATATAATTATTTTGATGATCGAATAAAAAGTTATTTTTAGATCTAAGTACCAGTTAAATCTTTAGATACTTTGGTAAAACTGTTCTTTCCATGTAAGCTTCAAACGAGCTGGTCAATTCTCAAATATAAAGTTTAGAGCTTAGAGAGAGCAAATTAACGCTCAGAGCTTACAACAAAAACCTAAAAGCTTTCTATATGTATATCTTTTATAGACTGGTTTTCTATATCTTTCATACACAGTTCTTAGCAATTCTTCGCATTCTTTGATTTCGTAAAAAAAAAAAA
>QKQZ01052980.1:0-17698 GCA_003595255.1 Solenopsis fugax
CCGCCGTCTCCGCCACGGCTCGTCTAGATGAATAGGTCTTGCGTCGCGAAAAGTGTCTCGAGAGTCTCTAATTACGCCCGCATTTCTATTGCAAATGAAAAATAAATATTCGAAAAGAGAGAGGGTTCTCTGTAATTTATCATGGCGTGCCATCAATTTATGTTATTTCATTTCTTTAGACTGAAAATAAAATCAAGTCCGGAAGATCAACCTTGTGTTTATACTTTATGAATATCAATTGTATTATATTTCTTCATGTAAATATATGCATAAATAATATAACGTAAATGTGTAAATATTAACATTTTAACCCGGAAACAGTCACCATTTTTCTTTATTTAAACGTGTTTATATCTATTTCAATATAATAATAAAAGCTTTGGTTATATTTCATATCAATCAAAATCTTCGATTAGTATCATAATAAAAAAGATTATATAAAATTTTTTCTTTAGTCACTTAAAATTATTTCTTATTGTGTAATAAAAAGTTATTGCTAATGTCACTATTTCATTAATACAATGCAATGTGTATCCAAAAAAATGTATTTTTTTATTTACAGAACATTTTTCTTAGCATTAATACCGACTGCTGTCCGTATACTTTATATTTTTAATTTTAAATCTAATTAAATATTAATAATTTATATACTCGAGATACAATTTAATTCTTAAGAAATATTTTATTATAATATAAATTTTGTTTCGTATCGAAGTATAAGAGTTAAAATTAATTTCTTGCGTGTAAAGACATAAAAGTTTAGAAAAGTGTTCATATATAATCTCATTGTTTAAACTTGTTCCTGTGAAGGATCTGGCACATACCCAACGACGAGATGTGCCAGAATGGTACACGGCAGGCATCGTCATCTCATCGTCAGAATGCACGAGGGCGGGGAAAAGGCACGCGACACGTCGCGATCGGCTTCTACGACGCGGAAAGGAGCTGCAGGACAATGCTGAGAGGCTGCTGTCAGAACGGACAAAGGCGCTTATCTTTTTGCATACACTATATACTTGTACATATACGTAATACAGTCTTGTTTGCAATCGTCGTCGCTCCGCCTGTGTCGCGCGTATTCGAGAATATATCGTGCACTAAATAGAAGCGCATGTGTTCCCGCTTCAAAAGACATAACCGAAAGTTATCATTGGGTAACTTGTAGCATCACAGCCATGAGTTTGGCGTTGAATAATATGGTGCATCTCTATATCACTAATTTAATTAATTAATAATTAATAATTTTCATTAATACGATAAAGGTGGCTGTAAGCGTTAACGCAGTTAGTAGTGCAATTAGTAATACAAATAATAATGCAATGTTAATTACAAATTGTAATGCAAAATTAATAATATAATATTTCTAAGTAAAATTATATATAAATGCATTCCGAGGAAATTTAATTTAAAAAGATATTATATTACTTATATTGCGCACTATTACAACTGCGTTATTTCTTTTAACCACTTTTACCATATTATTTGATTTGTTAATGTTCTAATGAAATTGAATTTCTTTTATTAATAATTCTAACATTAATAAAGAATAAATCGTTATCAGCAATTCTCGATATATATATGTATCATATAATTGATGTATATTCCAAACAAAATATTCTGATAGAGAAATACTATTCTTTTTCAAGCTATTGTCTGCATAATGCAGCTATATATTTGATCCTTTTAGCTTTAAATATATTTAGACGGATTTTCTCAATGGCGAAGAGAGAAAGCTTTCGCGAAACCTCGTGCGATAATCGTCGGAATATGCCGGACGTCTTTGTTGCAGGTTCTACGGGGTTTTCCTCGATGATGGCGATGAGGGTCGTGGAAGGGTCTCACGACTGAGTATATTGAATTTCTGAAAAGTGCGTCGGATTTCAAGCGGATGATACGCGCCACGGGCTCGATTATGCCGAAGCAAGTTAGGCGATGAGATCGGCCGTATCCTCAGGCGCATTTCCAGAGCGTATTATAGCAAATAACATCTTGTATAGCGCGTGAGTAAAACTCTTTCTTAATTATTGGATATAATATAATATATTATATTTGGAAGTTAACAAGGAAATACACGCAAGAGCGATTTGCGCCTCTTCCGCGCGATTTTGATGCTTTGAATATGCTGCTCGAAATAGGAGACGTTTATCTTTATACAAATGCTCGAATTTACATTAAGGATGTACGGTCCCTGCAAAGTAAATAAAATTTGGAAATGTGTTAATATTAACACTTTAAATAAACTATATACATTTGAAAGTTGTGTGAATAAAGTTACATTTTTATTTAATAACATATTTTTATAGTTTATTTACTCTATATAATTTAGTTATTAAAAATTAAATCTTAATTTTTTTTTATATAAGTACTTTAAGATGATTTATACAAAGTTTTATTGTGATGGTCTGTTTAGTTATTTTGTTATTAAATAAATTTTGTTTATTTTATAAGACAGATCTTTGCCTCGCAATGAAACTTTACATAAATCATCTTGAATATTTAAAGCATTTAAATTAAAAAAATTCAAATTTTTAAAATTCTGTTTCTTAATTCGTTATTAATTATATTTTTGTTAGAACACATGTCTACTTTTTTATTGAAATAACTTTTTATCTAGATAGAAAATCGTTACCAAATTTTTTCTACTACTTTCAAATGCAATATAAAACAATCTGTAATTTTTTCATAATTTTCTTAATGTTTTGAGAAATATTCTCAAAACATTAAGAAAATTATGAAAAACATATACATCCTGAATGAACAAAGTAAAACATCTGAATAAAATCGATTTTTGTTTCTAAGTGTATAACATACAATATTAAAAACAATAAAAAAAGTTCAAAACAAAATTTTTACAATATTAAAGGCGCTACATAAAGGAAAATTTTTTCGAAAATATTTTATTTTTTAAAAGTACCTCTTTGTGCCATTGACTACTTTAAAACTTCATTTTATGCTGGATTGTTGTCTACCTCACGAGGCGAAACTTTACCGATAGTATCACGATGAGATCGCGGATGTTTGCGGAGAAAATCATTTCGGCGGATTAATCGAATGGCTAACCGTGCTTTCATTCGATCGCGGTAAAAGCAGTTCATGAAGCGCTGAGTAATTGGAAGCGTCTCCGGAATTAGCCACATGAATTTTGCCTAATTAGAGGCCATAGCTGGACCGCGTAGCAGTCATATCTTCCTCGTGTGCAGCGCATGACTCATTTGCTTGACACGCTTACGAGCAGCACGAATAGATTACCCAAAGTAAAATTTTAATTATTGAATCAAGCATAAATTCTAATTGGTTCAAATAATAATTACCTTAAGAAAATTAAATGTTTTTAAGGAAAACGCAAGAAAGAAAACTAAGAAATTTGACAGTAGAAATTTCATGCACTAAAAGATGAAATGTATAATTTTAAGATATTAAAATACTTTATATTTATCTCCATTTTTAAAGAAAAAAAAAAACAAGAAATTTGACAGTAGATATTTCGTGCATCAAAAGATGAAATGTTTAGTTTCAAGATATTAAAATGTTTTATATTCGTCTCCATTTTTAAATATTTAAATAATGAGGCCAGAAATGAAACATTTTAATATTAAAAAATTAAGCACTTCTCTTTCGAGTGCATTTCGGGCTTTCGATTGGAATATTAATTGCCGTAACCGATGCGGAAAAAATTAACATATTACGAAAGCTTTAAAATATATGCGTGTGATCAATGCAAGGAAAATGCATTCCGCGAAGAACACCTACGCTTCGTCCTCACGTTTCACTAATGGATTCGGCTTGCTACTTCAAATCTTAATTTGAATGTACGCAGGCCAGAGCTTCGCTAATAATAAAGCTCTCTCTCGGTCGTGAGTATTTCGTTGCAAACACGGAGAGAGCGGGTACGGGCGTGGCGGAGCGTAATGAACGAGTCACGACGCAAATCCACTTTGTGTGCCGGGCAACGTTTAAACGTTGTCTGAAATAGAAAGTGCCTCTATGCTAAATACCCCCCCAGAAGACAGAAGCTGTAATCTTTAGCCGTACGAGAATTATAGATGCAATAATGTTGAATAAGGGAGCTAAAGATTCAGAAATTTCTTATGCACCAACTTCTTAATATTTTTAATATTAAATATTTTTTAAGTTAATTCTGTTGTGAAAAAATTCTGTGCGATTAAATGACGCAAAATAAACCAAATGCATTTTATTTGACAGTGATTAACGAAGATTAATACGTTGCATCGAAGACCGGGAGATGTAAGACTGCGCGAGGGTGACGGGCTTTTCACCGAAAAGCTCGCAAGAGTCTTAGACCCGAGCTTTCTTGATCAATACTCGGCGCGCGCTCGGCGTCGCCCGCGCTAATTTATCGTCGCTCTCTTGCGTGAGCGAACGTCGTACATTTTCGCACCTTCCTCATTCATATTTCATTCGATAAAAAATGATCCATTCGGTTGGCAATCCAGTAAACTTTCGCGACGCTTCTCGCGAATTGCACGACGCAAAGCTTTCTAAATGTCTTTTTCACGACGCGATTTGATTTGTTGGCGATCTTCTGAGATCTCGATAGCAACGGTTCGCCACGATATTGACAGAAATTCGAGAGCAATATTACTTTAAACGTGTTACATTGTAGCAGTTTGTATTCTTGTTAGACTAATATTGATGTAATTTTTTATATGATTTTGACACAACCGCTCTATCTACGTGTCTTAATTTATTTAATTTTAACATTATTTATTAATGAGAAAGACTAAGTAAGTTGAAACGTACAGTATATTAAATGATTAAGCGAAAATAAATTTTGCAAATACGAGCTATTTACTTCTTGCTATACTAATATTATTTTATTATTATAACAATAATATATTACAATCTGAACATGCAGAGTTAATGTTTTGATATATTGATCATGAAACGTAATATCTTGCTAAATGTATATTAAATTAAAATATTATAAATTCATAAAAGAATTTGTCAAAAACAGAGAATTTAAATTAATTAAAGTTTCTCGATCATTACGTTCTATTTTTTGATACTAACATTATTTTATTATTATATTATTGTTATACAATCAGTGTTTACCATTATCTATATAAAATTATTTAGATAATTACCTAAATAAATAATTTTATCTTATCTTTATTTAAATCATTATAATGTATATTTTCTTCTTCTTTATCTTAGATAAAAGAAGTGTTATCTTTTTCAATTCTTTTTCATTCTTTTTATGTAAGATAATGTGAACAATAACGAGAATAAAAAATTGTTCTTATAGTTTCAACTTACAAGTTATCATTTATCCTAACAAGAAAATATTTTAAAGTAGTAACAGGGTTGCATTCTGAAATTTACTGCTAATACCGGAAATCTACAGTATACGAGTAACGTGAACTGTAGACTTTTAGTATTGACAGTGCATATATATCAGAATACAGACAAAATTGCATAGATCAGTGGTAGTGCAATATAAAAATTGTCAAAAAGTTACATGGACTTACCTGTCATGCTCGTGACCATAGGAAGGATTGATTCTGCGAGCATAGAGGGACGCGCCGCCTTCAGACATGTATCCGTCGCACAAATCCGAAAGGGTTCTGCTGCCAACGCTCACGCCGCCTCCGCGCAGCACCTCGCCATCGCTGAGATAACCGGAAGCGACGTCTACATCGGCATAGTCGTGGTGACCACCGACATGATGATGTGACGATGAATGCAGGATGGTGTACTGTCGGCCCGTGGTGCGACTCGGTAGAGTCTGTAACCCCCGAGCCCCGGGTGTGTACCCACGTAGAAGAGGTTGCATGGGTTTTACAGTCATCTCGGCCTCATCGTCTGCCAGAGCACCACCGCACGTTGAGCTTTCCGACAGTACCTTTAAAATGAAAAATGATAATGAAAGACATGTAAAAGTAATCAAATAAGTTTTATTTTTTTTTAACACAATTCAAATTGAGAATTTTACTCTTTTGTTTTGATTTTAATGTTTTGATTTTTATCAAATCTTAAATCTAATTTTGTTTTGGAAAAATACACCTGACAAATCTCAAATTTGTATTTTAATTCTTATTTAGTTTGTGCTTAGTTTCTTTTTTTATATTGGAGAAAACAATTGTAATAAAAATAAATCGACTTTTAAAAAAAATAAATTCTCCGATTAAAACATTTAAAGCAATACTATAAATGCACATAGAAATATTATTAAAATTATCTTCCGGTTTTATTCGACAGCCATCGTTCCAGAAAAATTCGAAAACACTAACCTTCTCCATTTGCTCAAACGTGGTGTCGATTTTGCGATTAGGGATCGTCTTGATCTCGCTGCCGCTTTCGCTGCTTGGCCTATAAATCACGCTGCTGTCGCTCGAGTTACTCTGCCCGGTGCTGTTAGAATTGCTGTGCGAGCTTTCGGACATAAGATCCGAAATACTCGGCATCGGCGATACCATCGCTACCGTGTTGGGATCGAGTTTGCGATGAAGAGCATCGCCGCTCTTCGGCTTTGTCGGCGCTGGCATTCCGCTGACCGTGCCGTTGTCTTTCGACGGTTTCGATGTACCTTTCACGAGTGCGGTTGGTTTCGGAATGCTGGAACCCGGACTGAGACCGGCCGGGTTCGGCCCGTGAAGAGGACTATTTGAACCCGCCAACGGTTTACTGGATCCGAAGTTCAGATTGCTTTGCGCGGGTATGCTCGTCAATCCGTCTTCAGTATTAGCTGACTTTTCATCAGCTGCTGAATGCAAGCGATTAGTCGTCACAGAATCTTGTTTATCACTGGAAACATTAACAGACTCTGTTTCTCCCTCGCAAATAACCTTCTCTTGGCCCGATACTCGAGTCTTCGATGGTGAGTCAAAACTCTCCATTCCTAATTGCTGTTCGTGACTATTTTCTAAAACCTCTGGCTCTTTCTGCTTTACCACAAGATCCTTGCCCTCTGAAAGGTTCGCTTGGTTCATGCTTAGAGTGCGATTTAAAGTATCGTTCTCGTGAACAAGCGTCTCTCCCGGTTCAGACGGCTTGATGATACCGTTGGTATTTGTCAGAATAGCTTTCTGCATCATAAAGTCCTTGTTCAGACCATTCGGCAGAGGCTTCATACTTTGCAAATAAATTTTTGGGTCCGGTATCTTGCCTGGAAGCTCCATCTTGGATCTGGGCGAAAGTTTCGTCGTCGGAAGCTCGTGCCTCAAGTTCACGTTTTTTGTATCTTGCAGATTGATTTGTTTAGGAGGCGTCAGGACGGAGGGATTCAGTTTCGGAGGCTGCACTACCGGTTGCTTCACCAGTTCCTGAAGAGTCGGCGTTTTCCTGTCACACGGTAATTTAGCGCCGATGACTTTACTAGCAATTTTTACATCTTGCTCTAAGACCGGATTATTATAGGACGTCGTCAGCTTCTCCGAGGAGATCGGCGGACCCTTGCTTGTGCGCGCAATCTTACTCTGGGCCTTGCTCTGCTCTTTTCTGCTTGACTTCGGACTGGCCTGCTTCGCAGGCTTGGCCGACTGCAGTTTTGATTTTAACGCGCGACTCTTTGGTGATTCCTGAGCTTGAGCCTTGCTTTGATCGCACAAGGAAGTTGAGCTGTCCGAGTGTTCGGATCGAGCTGAGGAAAATCCGGAAGAACTGGAAGTGCGTTTTGAGACTCCTGACGAAGTCTTTCCTCGCTCTTGATTTTTATCTTTATTGTTGAAAAGTTTAAATTTATCCAATACAGAATTCTTGTTTGGCTGAGGTGGCGGGGCAGTGTTTCCAGAGTACGGTAAGGCCTGTTGTTGTTGAGGCCTCAGACCTCCGTTGGGTCGGCCCACTGTAGATGCTCGGGGGCTGCAAATTAATTACAAAAAAATTAAAAAAAAAAGTATTTAAAAAACTTTAAGTTATTTAAAAATTTAAATATAGATCGCAAATGTTTTTCTTACTAAGACACACATTTTAAATAATAATCTTTAAGATTGTACGTATAATAATCTTGCAATAAATTATATAGCAAAATATAATACATCTTTCTGATAATTTATTTTTAATTTTTCCAAATAATAAAACTTAATAGCAATTAGTCTTTTATTAATATATCTATATTAAATAATTATGTCTTTTAATATTGATTTTACCTTGGTGTGGTGGCCGTGGGTTGTCGATTAGTATTCTGACTCCTAGGTTGCGGAATGAACGAAAGACCGCCCTGAGACGGTTGCTGTTGACTCGGACTGGTGCTTCTAGAACTGCTTGCGCTGCCTACGCCACCGTTTCCGTGTTTCAAACCTCCTAAAACAAGAAAAAATTGGGAATATTAATATTAGAATATCTTTTTGCAATTTACATACGTTTTATTAAGAAAGATATTCCATGTAATCATACATTTGTCTCATAAAATTATTTATATATGGAAACGCTGATATTAAAAATATGCATGTTCAATGAAAAGATTATCCGAGATAATCTCTGTAAGTTTTTCAATAATAAAATTTAATAAAAATATTGTAATGTGGTAATATTTCTGTAAACTCAGGTATAATTCAATGACGATAATAATAGCGAAATTTTATCATATTCTAATGCGAAATAATCAGTGCTTATTTCTTAATTCTCTTATTACTGAGTCCAATAAGAAAGCATAAGAGCAAAGAATTATGACTGATTTTTCTGTGAGTCATCACGAAACATATTGTCGTTGGCTGAGCCTCAATAAGACGATAATAATTGGCTGCATCATTAAATGCACACAGTTGCCCGGCTGTTGCAGCAGCTCGTTGAATGTGAGTTCGAATGGTGCAATGTACGGTGCAGCGCAGACAAAATAAACCGTCCGTATTTACCGAGAGCGAGAAGATTAATCCGCTACCTCATACTACCACCCGATTCGTTATTCCGTGGGTAATCGTAGACGTTGTTTCTGTCAAATAATCCGCGTCGACACGCAATTCGCCGAGTGAACGATATTTCGAAACCTAAATACCCGTGATTAATTATGAGTACACTATACGGGGTATTTTGTGTAACTGATAGCACAATCGGAAAGGATGATTCTACGTAAAAAAAAATAAGAGTCAAAAACAGAATAAAAATTTTTCATTTGGAGCGTCATTTCCGAGGTAATCGAGATTTTAAAATTAGCATATTTTAACATAAAATATAAAATATCTCGTAAACTACACATTTCTTGATAATTATATCTTATTACTTCTATGCACGTAATAACGAAATAAATTAATAGATGCAAAAAGAACACACACAATTGCCTTAAAAAAATTGCATATTGTATATTAGATATTTTTTAAATAACTATAATACGTTTTTGTATCATTTGATTCATCAAAATTTTTAATAAATTTTAAAATAATATCTTAACAACAATAAACATAATTTTGTAAAAGTTATAATCAGAATTAATTTCAGTAAAATTAATTACATAAAAAAATCTATTTGCTTTCGTTTATTTTATTCTTTATATAAAATTTTTGTTGTAAATATTCAATGCACAAAAGTAGAAATTAAAAAGATTAAAATTTGTCAATTCTTTCGTGTATAATGTCGATTTGTCATTTTGAGATTACATGCGACAGTTTGACAACTGCGACCGCTTTTCATCATTGACGCTCGACAGTGATTTGCAGTAGTTACAAGTGCCCCAATTCGTCAACTGTTTCAATTGTCTATACATACGTGACACAAATATGGTTGACATAAGACGGATGGAAATGCTTGGCGATGCAAAAAAATCTTATGATGATAAACACGATGTTATATGCGACTATGTATTTCGTTTTGATTAGTTTATTGCTCACACATTGCGACAACTCTAAATATTTAGCGACAAAATGCTCTCTCTCAGTCTCTTAATGCATATGCCAAATTTAATATACATACATTTTATTTAACTGTAAATTATTAACTCGCACGATAGAAATTAAATTGGTTAACAAAATTCGTTTTTATCTTAAAATAAAAATTATAATCTTATTAAATTTTATAAATTATTAACTGTACATAAAAAATTATACAGTTAATATATAATGGTTTATACAAAAGATTATAATTATATAACAGTGGTACAGATTCAGTAAGGTTTCACAATATTTCGAGATAAAGCCAAATGTCATTCAGGATTAAACAAAGATATCCGTTCGATTCTCGTCAGCGAGTAAAGATCGAATCTGTGTTCGAAGCGACCCTATCGAAACCTCCAGTCACGGAGTGTCGTAATAAATTCGATTCCTTCTTTTTATTCAGTGCACAAAGAAGGAGGAAAAGAGATAGACAGTTTAGGGGAGTTAAAACGTGACTGGGCATTCGCTCGCCTGTCACAAGAATGATTCATCGCGCGAGACGATCGATCTGTTGCGATATTAGTGACAGCTATGCGCTGCGAATTTTCGGTAGAATCAGAGATGAATGTCCTCCCGCCGTTCTGATTGTATTAATTTTGTCCAATATGAATTGAAAACCAATGAAGAATTTTTTTTTTATGAGAAGAGAATTGAATTGGAAATGACAGAACGTTCTATAAAAAAACCTTTTACTAGAGAATTTCAATTCAAAAAATGTTATATTTGTAAAGAAAATTCTTTGTGTAAAAGTATTAATTGATAGAATGTTTAATATGAAGAATTTTCGTAGATTTCTAATTAATAAAAAAATCCTACCGCCGAAAGACTCCTTGCGATATTCAAGACGAATCTCCTTGGGTGAAAATAGGTTCTGTAGAGAATTTCTTGCGAGAGGATCAATGAACGTGACTGCTCTCATTCACTCACTGCACTGGCACTAACGTGCAGCGCTCACGTATCCTCTTCGTTATTCTCTCATTGCTCCTTCCGTCCGAGATAAGACAATATCGGCCCACGTGGGAATGCAAAAGGGACGACCGGTTCCCATGATCGATACGATACGATGCTACACGTCGACAGTTTGAAAGTTCATAGATTTTAACAATTGGGACACGATTCCGGAAATTATTTCTAATGCCTCTACAATGCGTACAGCACTCAATAGAAAAATTACAATAGAATTTAGACGTTTTTATAATTCAGTCTAATATTTTTTATAAGCCTAATTACAAATACAGGTATCTTACTTACGACAAGTTTACGTTCTAAGACTAATCATAAATCGAATAGCATTTTTATTTCATATTAATTAAATATTATTAAATACTTATGTAAACAATTTTTAAAAACATAAAGTTTTATCTATTTTTATAAAGCTCTGGACAATCACACAAAAATAATAATAATACAATTTTGAAATTTTTACAATACTTTGCGAAGCGAATTATTGAGAATTAATTAAATCTCTCAAACACAGAATACTCCAAAAATAATTTCCCAAATTATTACAATAACTCAGAATGTTCAGTTAATATTTGAGATTACACTGTTCAGAACTAATAATAAGTAACGTTTGTAGTTGCAATTTGCATCCTCTCGTAGTCCCTCGCGTGCGTGAACTCGTAACATTTTATATGAGTTCATACTCCCGCGCTGCAGCCTCCACGAGATCCCCTTTGTTTCGAGATTGCTTCGGAGTATAAGAGAATCATTGCAACGGTACGCGTGCATGGCACGTAGGTGCACTAGAAGCGTGGTATAAACGTTTGCATTTATGTGTAAATTTTACACACGCATGTATTAGGAGTGTGATTGACAGATCGAGGTGATAAAATAATGATAGCGATGATCAATTCTAAACTTATCTTCATTAGATACTTGTGCGTGTGTATCTTTATTGCATCACATTTATGTAACTCATTATATTTACAAATTCAAATAAATTTTTTCAGGGGGGAAAAGGGGTCTAATAAGAAGATGCAAGTTAGCATCGTTAATTACTAAATTATTTCTAATTTAATAAATGTGATATACCTGTTTATATTCAACTTAGAGCTACGTTATATCTGAAAAAGTAATTCAGCGCGCAGTCTCGTGAATTTGAATTAGGTAATAAACTCACACAAATAATATAGCACTAAGATCTAGCTAGGACCGTACAAGGCTTTCTTATTTGAATTTGTATTATACATTATCGGTCGAAAATTTTCAGTCATTATATTTAATTCTGTAAAATTCTGTATCATATTTATTGTTTATATAATTTTTAATTAAAATGTAACTCGCCTCGGATTTACCTTCGATTTTGCCTTCGAACTTTAGAATCGATTGGCTCGCCCCTTCTCGAGAAATCTCTTTTCGCCCTCAATGTAATTCACGAAATGTCTCTTGGGCTTTATCTGGACCATAACTTGAGACGCGCGGAAGTGAAACGGAACGCGATATTGCGTGTCGAGAATTTATTTGTGGGTGTACGTACGAGCTGTTGCCGTAGATGTGAAGCTAAGAGAACGTTTATAGCGCATAAGAGCGATAAGCGCGATCTACCCTTGAACGACTCTCTCAGATTGTCGAACATTTATTTTTTCTTTTTTTATATCGAGTGTCACTTCGAGCCCCCTTTTCGTTTATCGCGGATGGAATTTTTCTTTTCGCGAACGCAGGAGATAAAGATAAAGCAAATGCATGCGTCTCGTGAATAATTGATGTGATAAAGCAAATGAATGATGTAAAAATCACCCCACTGGAGTGAGGCTTAAGTAAAATAAGAGAAATATTTGCTTGGTCGATTTTTACGAATTCTTCCCAATTCTCTAACTTTTGCTGCATCTATTTCGCTGTATGCGGTCGAGCAATGTCATGTTGGAATCAAAGTCGATTAGCTTCTTAAGGAATTAAAAAATTGATAAATAAGTAACTGACCATCATAGAAAATCACATCAAATTAATGTTGTGGTTACTGAGAATTAAAGTAACAACCGATTCAACTTTGGTAAAACTCATACTTTCTCTGCCTTTGCCAATCTTCGATTGGCAACAGTCGGTTGTAAAAAGAGAAAGATAGGAATGATTTATTTCTCTTTCTGGACACGCAATTGCGCGGAGCAAAATGTTTGCATCAGCACAAAAGAATGCACATCGATAATAATTTCGTGCTGATCATTATTAGCTTTCTTCTTTTCTTTTTTTACGTTTATCAAATAAAATTTATTCTGACAGCGTGTAGAATCAAAATTATCTTTAAAGACGAATCGAGCTAAGAGGAACGGAAGACTAGAAGTGATTAGATACGCCAGTTTGAGTTCAAGTTACATCTTGGCCCACCCTGAAAAGGCTGCTGTCGAGGATTAGAAGAGCCCTTAGAAGCTTCCACTCGATGACTAAGCCTGACCTTTTTCAAGGAAAGTTCCGCTATCGACTAGCTGTCGAAGTAGCTCGACAACTGGCACGTGTTACATCGCATTCCGCCTTTTATTCGAGCTTCCAGGCTGATTAGCAGTCGATGTATCGCGCGGGGATGGATTCCTCTAGCTCGATTAGAAGATTACACGGAGATTAGATTACGACGATTGGAGACTGGACGCAACGCATCCGTGAAACGGAAAGCGACGCCTGGATTTGGAGGATGATGCCAGAATCTTGACTCGAAATGAGATTAATTTGGAATGCACCGCGTCGTGTCTCGACTCTTATCTTCTTCGATATCTCCTCTATTGGTAAATATATTAGGTGAACAAATAAGTAATCCATTATTTTCTATGAAATAATTCAGTATATATTGTCAAAGCATACCGATATAATTCAATCATAAAAATAATCTCCATTATTCTTTAATTTTCCTCCACCTTTCAGACAGCGATAGAAAAACTGGTCTTCATTTTTAAACCATTTTCTTATTTCTTCGACACTTCTGAATTATTTGTTAGACAAAGCGTGCTGCGTGGAACGAAATAAGTGATAATCTGAAAGCGATATGTCCAGTGAGTAAGCCGGATGCAATAAAACATCCCAGTCAAATTGCAATAGTGTATCTTTGACCAACCTCGCCACATGAGGTCGAGCATTGTCATACAGCAATTTGACTGTGCGACGACCTTTTTCAAGAAAGAATCGCTTTTTCTCTAACTTCTCGTTCAAATGACATAACTGGCGATAATAATGATCGATGAAGCTACTATTTCACCGATTTAAGTAATTCATAATAAATTATACACCTTTAAAGTACCACTAAATACACGTAACTTTTTTTTGTATGCCCCATTTGGGACATACAATACATGTTAAATTTAACACTTCCAATTGTGTATAATCGTGCTATCATACTGCAAAATGGCGCGACAAATAAAATTTAAATTATTCTTTTTCACGTATGAAAAAATAGAGGATCACTTATTTCTATATCTGATACCTCGAAAGTATCGCAAAACAATATACACGGTGATAAAGATTAATTTGGTATCATTAGACTCTCCTAATACAGATTTACGTACGTGGACTTTTCTGATAAAAAAATAATGATTCCGGTCCGTAAAAAATACGACCTTTGGGACGACCCGTCACACCCCATGATATTTCCGCGGTATTAATATAGTTCCGAATGAAGGGGAGACCTGCGCGAGATGCGGCGGAAAATAAACGAATTTTCCTCGCAAACAAGAACACGCTGGCAATAAAATTGATCCGATGTTACGAGAGAAAGAGACAAGCTGTTACACGCGGGCGTTAATGAAGTTAGTTCCTCGTTCTTTTTACTGAGATCGCAAAGTGAGCCTAAAGCGGCATGTAGTGTGGCACGTCTACGGAGCGAAGAAGGAAAGGGACCGAATAAATCCCCTCGCACTCACTGCGGAGATAATATCGGGCTTCTAATTGACGGGAACGTCGATCGAGAGCTCGTTTCAATTTCGACCGTCTCCCGCGGACTTTTTTTCCTCTGTCTTCTCGCGCACGTGCGCCGAATTAGCACAGGGTAGGCTCTGCCACGTCTCCCCTTTCGCGGATCCCCACAAGGATCCCGTGGGATCAGCTTGAGTCCCAAATAGGCTGTGACTCACACAAACCGCACGCAAACTATGCTCCGAAGACTCCTCTTTCGCCTGTCAATTTGTCTTTTTCGTCCTCCTACCCCTCGCGATTCAATGTTTGGCGACTTTAATTTCAATAGGAGTTGAATACACGAGGGATCTCTTCAAGAAAGGAGTGCTCTTCTTTCTCGAAGAAAGTCCTGTTCTTCAGGAAGATCTGTTATTTTTGTGTAGTGTAATTTATTAATTATGTTAATTGAATGAAATCTTTGCAATGAATGAAATTGTTGTTACGAATTCATTAGTATAATACTATTACCAAAAACGTGCTTCGCAAACGTACAAATAAATGGAGAGACAAATTAAAAGGCTTCCAAATGATAAAAAGTTTAAAAACTTTTTTAAATTTAAAAGATTTTTACAATTTTTGAAAAATTCTATATTAGGGTATTTTTTCCTTTAAAAAAAATCGTATTTAAAACAAATAAAATTATTATCTGATAGGCTCTTTTTTGAAAAGCTTCAATTAATAAATGGAATTTTTTATCTCTTTTCCTTTTTCTCCTCACAACAAAGATTAATGAAAAATAATGAAATTGCAAATCGTGATGGACATCGATGCAGATAGGGGCACGCGAGCGTAACGGTGCATCGGATGATGATGAGACGCGATGATAAACGATGATGATCCCGAGGCCTGCAAGATATAATGTAGTGCGTGTGTTGAACCCTCTTGTCCATTTCAACGAGCTGATCCTGTTCTCTTCCTCCCCCTGGCGATCGTGCCAGGTGCATCGAATGCAATTCAAGGGGATTTGCCATTAACCGCACGATAACGGAATCACCTGTCGCTTCACGCTGGCCTTGATTGATTCAGGTTTGAGAGAGGCGATAGAACTTGATTGGAAATAATTACACGAAATCGATTATACCGATTGCCTTAGTTTATTTTATTGAATTGTTTATTAATTAGGAAAAAAAGAATAAACCTAGAAAAGCCTTTTCTGTTTTAAATTTCGATAACTTTTAGTTCGTATTGTATTGTCAAAACATCCTTAAATATTTATTTTAATTAATATAATGTTATATTCTATATAATCGCGAGATTCTTTTGTTTAGCTTGAGTGCAAATAATTTTCCATTTTACATAAAAAAATATGCAAGTTAATAATTAATTTATCAATTAATTTATTTGCAATTATTTAATTACTTATAATTATGCCGCGAAGTTTTTTGGATTCTGCGATTGGAATTTACGTTAGTTCTCTTATGAATTAAATGAACATGTGCGCTTCTCAACTCGAGGGTCCCGTTCGATAATGGCCGACGATCAGGAGGGGTAATCGCGACGACAATAGTGCAGAGATGCGTGGGATGAAACAGGACGGAGTTAATGTCGGTAACAGCTGTCGGTACCCGCGGAACAAATAAACAAGAGCCCTCTTGAGCAAAGGATGTTGCTCCATCTTACGAATCGATGCCTATAAGTGTGTCGGTCACCCGCAAAAAAAAAAAAATTGTACGGGTCTTTTGTCTAGCAAATCAAAAATAAAATCACACTTTAATTAAACTGTGATTTCGTTCATATTGCTCTGTAGAGAAGAATTTTTCTGAACTGCACTGAGAGAAATGTTTGGTAAAATCAACCAAAGTTTGGTTGATTAATAATCAAATGAATTTTATAGTGATAGTTGCTAAATATATAGTTGTTTTGACCAAACAATTTGTAGCTTTAACCAAATAATTATTTTCATACAAAATTACAAAAAGTTTTGTTAAATGTAACTAAGTTTTTGGTACCAGTAACTATAAAATTCATTTGATCACTATTCTACCAAAGGATTTCTCTCAGTATAATAAAGCATCTTGTTTAACAAGACTTTCGTACTATCATACTGTTATTCATTCTTGCTAAAATAATAATAATGCCGCTTCAACTACAAACATCTCTAAAAACTACATTCACTTTGGAATTTTCATCATAGTAAGCGAAAGAAAGAGAATATCCGGTCTTTGTGATCGTAAGGAAGTCCGGCAGACCACGCGGCGCATTGAAATAGCGAATGAATGTTCTGCACATAGGTGTCCCTTAAAGAAAAAAGAAGAAACAAAAGAGAAAAAATCCCTCTCGTAAGAGAGAAAGATGTTCGTTTTATTTCAGCCTCGCTTTTTATCGCCGCGAACTTTCGAAGAACGCTTCGCGGAGCCGTCGAATAAAAGCCGAGAGATCGATGGGAGCGAGAGCAAAGATCGAGAGTCCCGAGGGAGAAACAGATGGAAAAGGATTAGGAGTTGGTGAAAGAGATCGATCGAGGAGAGCTCGAAAGCGAGCGCAAAAGCACTTTTGCGCCGGCAATTTCGTCTTTGATCAATTGCGGCGAAGATGCTCCGAATGGCCGTGCTTTGACGATCTCAAGAAATCTCCAAGGAATTTGAAGATTCTCCGAATTCGATTGAATGTCGATGGCATTTGATCGCTCGATTTGCGTCGTAACGTATAACGAGATTGCACGGTCTCGCAAACGTTGAGAGAATCCAATGGTATGGTATAATATTATACGATTTATAAAGATTATTCTCTTTAATGATTAAACAATAATTTCCTATACAGCATGTAATGTAACAGCATTATATCTCACAGTAATATTACAATATTGAGAAATAGCAGGAATATTGCTGGATTATTATTATGTAATATTGGGAGGAATTAAATTATTTTAATATTTTTATATCACAAATATTGCAGTTGTGTTATTGCATGTAATTTATTTACTTTTATCTCAAAGTTCAATTTTTCGGGATATTATATTCAAAAGGAATCATTTCATTAGAACATAGCTGAGAAATCTC
>QKQZ01052982.1:0-11376 GCA_003595255.1 Solenopsis fugax
GGAGGGAGGGGGCGTACGTGCCGTCGAATCTCGATAAGTTAAGTGTCTAAACATCGTTAAGTGTCTAAACATCAGGAAGCTTCTCGTGACCTGAGCTTATTCGCGCTAGTCTGAGTTTTCATCTAGGGCCGATAAACGCCTCTAATAAACGATCTATCCAAATTGCGCTACAAGTTCCGTCTACCTTGCTCCACGCTAATTCGCACGCGGATTTCCCACACGGTCGGGAAGAAACAAGTGCCGGATATCGATCAACGGCGGAGCTTGAATATCTACGGAGCTTCAGTATCAGACCTCAATTCCTCCACTTCGCGGAGAGAATGAGAGAAAGAAAGACAGAGCGAGATAGAGCCGTACACATTGTTCCCTAGCTTTATCTAAGAAGCTCTCGATATATTTCCTTATATTTTTATATATATTTTCGCTCAGCGATCGCGAAGTCGCGACGTACAGGCCAATGCGCTCTTTCCCTTCATTGTGCGAAAAGCGCGAGAACAATTCCTAACACGCATACATATAAATCTATAATATATCAACACATGTGTTTTACATCGTGTGTGTGTGTGTGTGTGTTTCGTTTATACGTATACGGTACATCTCGTTTTTACTATATTATCTTCCGGCCAGTTCGAGATCGATTGCCTTTTAAACTATTAATATTTAAAAAAAAAAAAAAATGAAGCATGTTCTAACTTCAAAGAAAAAGTTAAAAGCAAAAAAAGTTAATAAAATGCGATTAATAAATAGCTCCACGGACTATTATTATTTAAATTGTAATTATAAAAAGGACTGCTGTCCTCCGTTGAGACGAAAATTCATACAAATCAGAGACGTAATACACAAGAGTTATTTAAGGAAAATTGCTGCGTTGAGCAAAAAAAAAGTTAACGTTAAAACATAGAAAGTAAAAGATAATTTCTTTACATATTTTTACGAAAAGTTCGTCTCCAAATGATTATACATCGGCCTATAAAAGATAATACAGTCGAAATGGGAGTCCTGTACATTTTGATAACGTTACACTTCGATTTTCGTTTCGCTACTCGCAATATTACCTGCCTACACATTTTCTTCTCTCTACGCCGAATACATGTAAATTACGATACACGCACAGAGTCAGCACGTGGTTACAATACGAAAACCATTGTCGCGACATGGTCTCGCTTTTATCCCAGTTATCTATCGACAGAACGAAAGCTCCTTCGACTATCTACACGCTGGTCTAGCTATATTACTAAATTCGAGGTACAATATCGTAGTGTCAATGCAAATGGAGTACTCGAAATTGTATATATTAAGCGAACAAATAGTAAAATTTATATAATAAATAATGTTACGCGCTGAAACACATAATAATGGTAAATTCATAATGAGCATAGCACGAGGCCCTGCGATTTCACAGCTTTGCTCCATCCGAGGCTTAAAGCCGCTTTATAGGCGAGTTCGAAAGCAGCACCTAGCTATTAGGAAGAACGAAAGATTACGACGTAGACAGTGTAAGTCGGAAAGGACCTCGATACTACGTACGCTCGACTAGTCAAGTATACTAGTACATAGAATTTCTTTATATCCTCTCTATAGGAACAATTGAACGAATAAAACATCAAGTAACTACTACAAGTCAACTATATAAAGTTTACATAACGTGTACGTAAAAAAAAAGAACTGAATCAAACCTGACTCGATAAAAAAAAGTAACAAACTCATTAAAACTTTAGATATTAATCAACATATCTCAGTTGTCAACGTAAAAATACTGATCGTCTACAAAAGCTTCTGCCACTTTAAGACATGGCAAAGTGATCGCGTCAAATCAATAACCGCTAATCTATATAAATCCAGAGTTGCAAGTAACAAATTATACATATCGCAAGTAGCGGCTTCACGACACGAGTCTCTTTAAGTAGGACAGAAAAACTAACTAGAAAAATAACTACGGATCAGCTATGCGTTGATAGCTCCGAGTACGTATCGATCGTAACTACCATCAATTTAACATTAATCTTACAAGCCGTTTAGAGAAATACTTTCACGATATTTAATGGCGGACGAGATTCGCGATTTTTTTTTTCTACGACGAGAGATATGAGTTTTCGATACAACGTTATCGAATAACGATACCGATCGTTATCATGAGTGTACTCGAGAAGTGCGTTGCCGCAAAAGCATCATTTTTAAGTTTTACGACGACATATATACATAAGACAAGCATTTCGTTTCTAGGTAAACAGGAATTGATAGTTCAAGATTGAAGGAAGTGATTAGCTTCTCTAAATAATTAAAGTGTACTTTTCTAAGAATCAATCTTAGAAAAGTATTTAGAGAAATTAACTATCTCTCTCTCTCTCTCTCTCAATCTCAAACTATCAATTTGCAGCTTTACCCACTGCCGCAGTGAAAATTTATACAAATGTTTGGTCTATTTATGCATGTATGTCGTTTTTTTAATGATATATATATAATAACATAGCTTGTAACAGTCTCGCGCCTCAAACATTGGTCAGTTCCTGCCATATTTTCGGCTAATTATTATGACATCGCTTTCTTTATTTACATATACGGACGCGGCGCACTCATGCCTTGCTGCAACGAGCACACATACACATATGTACGCATACAACACGCAGAATGTCTTTAACGAACGGCATTCTCTTCAGACTGTCAGCTAACTAGTTAACATTAAGTTTAACAAATTTTTTTAGAATTCGATCAATTATTAAAAATACATTATACCAAAATATTTCTTAAGTGAAAATATAAAGTACTGAAATATTGAAATTAATGGTGACATTATTTTGATTAAGAAAAGATCTGTTTAATAAAAATGGATATAAATACCGTTAGTCAAGAAACAGCCATTTACATATACGATACATCGTATCCACTACTTGAAACGAGAATAACCAATATCATCCTGGAGGCTCAATAGTGTAGGGAAGAATACTTAGTTCAGAGTTAGTAACAAACGTATTAAAAACGGTATAAATTAAGGCTTCTAAGTATTCAGATACCTAGATATTCGGATAACCGAAATATCTAGAAACCGATCTGATCCGACTATACTCAACATTGCACTATTTGGATTATTTGGATAATTCGGATATCCAAATTACTTGAATCTGAATCTGAATTGAGATCCGGTTCCGAATCAAAATTTGAATTAAGACCCATATTCAGAAAAGAAGATTAGTTATGACATGCTTTTTTAATCTCATGCTTAGTTAGCAAATCTAGAGTCAAATTCAAATTTAAATCCGCTACAAAAATCAAATTTCACTACGTTTTTTTATATTACTTTGTAACAATTAAAATGTCACATAAAATTTCTTTGAGACTAATAGCAAGCAAAACTGAGTTTAAAATTGTCATCGATTTATCCATTGAAGAGCTTAAAACAAAAATAAAATATATTAACTGCCATAAAGTTTCGCCGTAAATTATTTATAAAACTCGTTTGAAATAATTTTATATTTAAAAAATCAATAATTTAACATTTAAAATCAAACATTTAACATATTGCAAAAATTTAATTTTTTCTCCATTTTTATATCGAGCATATTTAAATCTAGTTTTCATATTCTGATCATATATTGGAGCATTGCCTCATTTCCACTTCACAGTCACAGTTACTTGGTTATCCTAGTTTCAAAATACTGATATGTGTACGTGTTTGTATGCGTATGATTGTGTACGCGAACGTGCACGCGTGCATAAGTTTGCAATAATATCGCATGCAGTTTAAAAGGGATTGTCAAACACATATCTATGCTGTATTTTTTCAATAATGCTCTTTACGCGCAATGTGCGGTAAATTACGCTAGATTTTATATTCGGACGTAAAACACGCGTGTACTTCTTTCAAACGCGTGAATTTTCGTTTTTTTTTTTTTTTCGACAAAGAGAAATAGAAAACTGGACAACCATACGAATGTGTGATTGATTAAGAAAAATTGAAGTTTCATGACGAGCTCAGTTTTTACAAATTATTTTAGATCCATATTTTAAAAAAGTGAATTTAAGACAATTTGTAACGATAAACTCTTCACAGTTATACGCGACGTGGCTATCACACAAGAGAAATCAAAGCACGCGCGCGAAAGTTGATTGAACCCGATTATTCTTTCATACAATTAAAAATGCCAGACAATAGAAACTTTAGGTACTAATTAGCATTTGTTACGAGTACGCGATTGTTCGCGATTTTATCGCGATATGTTTGTTGCTCCGCTCGCAGCGATGTGTGATTACGTCTGATACAGAAATAACAATAAGTGAGTTGTAAAGCAGGAACAGCAATACACAGCAACGACATAAAATAAATATTATGTATATGTACATATACGCGTGTTATACACACATATACATATTTACGTATGTACTGTGCAAATGTTTTTTTTTNGTGTGCGGGTGTAATTCGATGTCGTTGTGCGTATACCTGTAGATGTAACGTAGACGATTATTTCGCGTATGTGCGTGTCGTATATGTATCTTTTTTTTTCGTATTCGTAAAGTGAGAATACATCCGGAGGTGATATCAGTAGTGAAAAGTCTGACATTAGTATACTATATAAACAACATTTTAATATACATATATATATATCGCAGTTTTTACATATAATATATATAAAAACTGAATATATATATATATAAGCTCGTGTTGCATGCGATTAAACGTCGCACTTACACTTCGCGAAATATTCAAATCCTGGAACATCTACTACCACATTATGGGTCACACATTCAAGGAAGGCCACATTGAGCTAATCTAACGAGTTACTGCCGAACATTTTTGAACGAGTACATCGGCGTTCTCTGCCTATCTATATCTCGTTTAACTTAGGATACGTATATAAACGAGTAATTGTACAAAGAACGACTTCTTCTATATCATATCTCTAAAGGATGTAATACATCTGAGCAATCTCGTTCTTGTTGCGAGTTACAGAGTCGTCGACGATTTCAAAGCTAGCGGCTGCTTCACCGGTTCAAACACGATCGACACTGCTCTCGGTTTATTTCCATTTCGAGCGTCGAGGAAAAAGCGATATTTTATTTTTGTTTGACACGCGACAGAGATAAACCGATAAAGGATAGGCAGTTCAGGCGAAACTCTCGTATCTAAATCGGTGTTCTCGAAAAGCTAAGTCGGTTACACACTGTCGTTAAGCATTAAAATACGTATGGTAGAAAACTATGGAGTTATTAATAACCTGTAAAAAGTCGCACGCGTTTCCAAATGTCCGTCTTATACGCTTTAGTACATTCGTATGTATGTATCTCGTGTATCGCGAGTGAAAGTTTTGAATTTAATGGGCGGCATTTTGTTTCAACAGTTAAAATTAATCGTAAACACCAGCAAAAGCTTTTCAAAAACGTAATACTGTACGTAAGTAAAAAGCTGCTGGACTCTCGATTTAGTATTTTAAGATGAGCGATACCAAGTGGATTCAGCGCAAGTTTGCTAGGTATTGCTTGTATAATCGTTGGTTCCGTCTTTCGTTTGACTTTCGCTGTGGATCTTTGTCTCTAGGACCGGATCCTTAGAAGTCTCGACGACTTTCTTCTCTATGTCCAAGTCATAAAGTAGTGTAGCTTGAAGCGCATTATACATACCGGTCCGTGCGTATCGCGACGCCTTCGTTAACTCGTGGACGCTTCCAGCCAATGTCAGAATATCTATATGCACATGTATGTTATAAACATTACAAATTGCGACATTTGAAATATACTAAATATATAATCAAATATTTGAGCTTGAATTAATAGAGGAAAAGAGGATAATATGGCACCCAATTTTATTTTATTGAATGACTGTTAATAATCAATATTTTATATTGAAACTTGAACGATTATATTCGTCAAAATTATTTAATAGATTCTAGACTCAATGTAACGCAATATTTATTACTTGGGACGTGATTTATAAAAATGTGAACTGCATAATTGACGGAAGAGGATAAGTGGTGATAGGTAATATGGCTAGCAAAAATAAATTTAAAAAATTAATTTAGTTTAAAACACACAGTATTTTGTTAAAAAATTATACATTTTTAATTTCCATCGTTTAGAAGTTTACTGATTTAGAATTTTCCTGCGTTCAGAAACATAGAGATACCCTTGTTTAACATTAAACAAGGATAAAATGATATCTCTAATGTTTCTGAACACAGTCCTTAAGAGTGACAATCAATTTATCGAAGAAATATTTCGATATGAAAATTTAAAGTCATATTAACAAAATCCCATGTTACCGTTTAACTTTGCATAACTCGAAATGTGTACAGTTGAATAAAAAGTTCAATAAAAAACATTCGAGTGTACATACATTCGTGTGATAATACGTGCAAGTTTAAAAACAATGAGCAAGTATGTGTAATTAAGTGCTAAAATGTATTTTGAAAAAGTTTCGAAGTGTGTCAAAAGTAAAAGTGCCTTATAATAATTGTCAGCTGTTCTATTGTGTATTGGCATATTAACGCCTAAAAAAACGGCGGGCTACTAAACAAATAATTTCGTAAGTAATTGTTAGAATTTGTTATCTAATAAAGGAAAGGGGTGCCATAATGTCCACAATATCTATAATACCTTCTCCGCTAAAATAACTTTATTGCTTTCAGCATAACCTTTTTTTCTTGTCTTTTCCAAAATTAAATAAAAAATTATATAATTGCTCCCTTCCAATGAGAACTATAAATTTTCTATTGATTTCGAAAGAAGTTCTGTCGTTTAAAGCAAATTTGTAAGTAAAAAAATTCAAAATTTCTATATGTAATTCTAGTTCTCAAAAGTTAGCTGTAAAATTGAAATATGTAAACATTTGGAAAATTATCACAGCTATCACATTTTTTATTCCTTTTTTTATCTTCCATTAAAAAGAATTAGTATAACTTTCGAGGGTATATTCAGAAGTCGATTGCTTGTGCGCAATCTACTTTCGCGAATCAATATGTATAGCAATATGGGTGTGGTACCATTTTCCTTCTAAAAATATTTCTAAAAGTTCTCTGATACTCACCATTGTCGTCGTACGCTAAAATGCAATGTGGATTCTCCTTCTGACGTTTGATAGCATTCGCGATTTCTTGCTTGCGACATTCTTGAACGTACTTAATAGCTTCCAGCCAATACTCCATGGCTTTGTGCACGCGTTGATTCATCGTGGTCCCGCGTAAACGTTCCATCTATATCACAAGATACAAAGTATATTTAATACGCTGCTTAATTTACAAAGAATTAAAAAATAAATTTGAAATAATTATTTCCATTTACAGAAAGAAAAGCTCTTTAAATTTACTCACCTTCGCTATCAATGTAATGACACGAGCATGTTCCCTCAAATAGTCGATTATCAAACGGTCCACCCTCGACGGATTTCCCTGAAGGCGCGGGATGGGGATGTTGTTTGCGCTGGTTACCCGCTTCCCCGGGAAATGCGCGGCCAATCCAGCCTCGCACTTCTTGCGCTCCTTCTCCAACTGCTTGAATTGCTCGTATGTTTGCTCGAGATTGAAATGCAATATACTCGAGGGACCTGTCTTTCTAGCCGCACCGCTGCCGTTTCGAAAACTCAAGTTCCCTCCGTAGAGCGCGGAGAACAGTCGCGGCATGGGATGAACCGGTACAGGAACAGGAACTGGCATCACCGACGGAAATGCTCCCGATCTCACGGTACTCGTACCCGACATCATCCCCGAGTTAAAAATGATATCGGGAGGCGGAATCCCAGTTGGAATGCTCTGTAATTTCGATATATGGTGTCGTTGTTTCAAAATGTGATTGAAGGCATCCTTGTCCAGGGCGGATCCCGTAATACGATTAGGCAAGTGACTTCCCGAGGGAAACGCGATTTCCTTAGTCAGGTCAAATCCATCGAGTTTGTACGTTGCGTTGACTTTAGGCTTCAAATCGTTGTGATAGAACGTAGAATTTTGTTGTTGCAATATTTTCAGAGTGTCGCCACTGTTGGCAGTGTACTGTTGATAATTGTGACAGCCGTATTTAGCGATAGGCTGGTACAGGTTGCGCGAACTCAAATTCTTCGGAAATCCTATCGGCGAGTACGTCTTGGTCTCGATGGACTTTGATTTTGGATTGATCATCTTTAACAAGCTATTATCCATTCTACAATCACTAGGGAAACAAACGTTCTCGTTCGTGTCCAAGTTACTCGCCGAGGATGCGACAAAGTTGTTTGTACCAGGGGGATAATAATCGATTAGATTTTTGTAATCTTGGTCCACAGCTTGATCCAGTTTGTAGCTACGAGCTTGCGACTGCAAGAATTGAATCTGCTCGTTGGGTATGCTAATACTCGGCATATTTAATCTGTCGTGAACGTCCTTGAAGTCGCCGATGCTGTTGCGCTGCATGCCACTCCCGAAGCAGGTATGCATAGCCGTGTCGGCCGGCGAGAAATGTTGCAGCGGCGAGTTTGACAAGAAGCCGGAGTCGACGCTCAGGTCGGTCATCGCCGAGTTGGGCCTGTAGCCAGGACCCTGACTAGGGTTACCGGTAACACCGTACATATCGTGCATGTTCATCATGGTGTTGCCGTACGTGTTCGACGATGCGCTCTGCCTCATGCTATTGTGATACTCGAGTTCGCTGATTGGAACGGAGTTTGGTGAATCTAGAGCCAGGGTCAACGCGGTCACGTTGAAATTAAGATCCGGTTTGGCGCAATTCGAGATACGCGAGTAGTTTCCGGTCAGCTCGGTTCGGCATCCCCCCATCGAGGGGGTTAACAGGGGATCCGTCCAGTTGCTAGATTGTTTACCGTAATTCGCCCCGCACGTGGTCGTCAGCAGATCGTTGCACATCGGCATGTTGCTCCCGCTCGTGTACATGCCGCCGTCGTTCGAGTGCATGACGTGTGATCGTGGATCGGACGAGTACGCGACATTGTTGCCGCAAGCATTGTGCTCCACGGACTGTCGCACACATGTGCCGAGATTCAGCGTTTTCAGGTCATTGCAGAAATTGTTGGAATGGTGGTATTCGCTCTTTGCGTTGTTGTAAATGTTGTTCAGCTTGCTGGACAACGGATAACGAGCGATCAGATCGACGTCAGTCAGGTAAGTGTCCAGACCGTCCGCAACCTGGTTGACGCAAGAATTGGTGAAGTCCGTTTGGTAGGGAGCACCTCCGCCGCTGTAACTGTTGTGACAGTTGTCGATGGTGATAGAGTCTTCGTCGAGTATCTTAGATACTAAGTCGTTGACCATGGGGTTGTTTAAATCTTGACTGTCCTCGTCTTCGATATTCATCTAAACAAATTGCAATTGAATTGCACGACATTAATAATAATAGATTACGTGAGACGCCATACATAGAATCTCTGCATTAGTTAAATAAAAAATTGAAATCCAGTCAATGAACAAATAAAAGCAACCTAATGTCAGTGCAAAGGTCTTAACCCTTTTTGTTTTTGTATCACTGATTTTTATAACACTGGCATATACACTACAACTATTTATACATTGAAAAATAATTTCAAGAGCTGTCTGTAAAAAAATTGATGCTACTTAAATTATTTACAGTATTGTTTTGTGTCAGCAAAAATAAGTCTGAAAAAAAAATATCTGTGTGTGATTATGAAACAAATTGGAAACAAGTGGGAAAGGAAAAAAAATAGAGAGCATAAAAAAACATTCATGATTTATTTGGGAAATTCCTAATGTTTTTCACTGCATTCACCATTTTTGTTTCCTTTTTGAAAATTTTATACATTATAATTCCACACAAATATTGTGTTTTTAAACTCATTTTCGTTGATATTATGTTTTCAGACTCATTTTTCATTGATATTAACTTTTTTTTATAGATAATTCTTGATGTCAACAATATATGATCTGTCAATGTTGACATACAGTAATAGCAACATCAACTCCTCAAAAAGGACAAAGACTCTTTTGCACTCATCTAATAATTACATTTTCAAGTAACAGATGATGTTTTAATCAAATCTGAGACATAGACCAGTATACATAGTCAATTTTTATTTCAAGATTGTCTTAAAAAGCTAATATGGTTTTCTGATTGGTTGACGATATCTTAAGAGAGTATTTGAGACAATCTTAAATATAAGAATCGACTATGAATACCAGCTAACATCTAAAAAAATATTGCAATTGAATTGCATGACAATAATAATAATAATTATATGAGATGCTGTACGTCATTGTGGAATTAATGCACCAGTCAAATAACAAAATGAAATCCAATCAATGAACAAATAAAAGCAATCTAATGTCAGTGAAAAGATCTTAGTCCTTTTTGCTCTTGTATCACTAGAAGATACATCTAAATATATATTGAAAAAAATTGATTTCAAGAGCTGTCTATAAAAAAAACTTTATATTATTTACAGTGCTATTTTGTGTCAGCAAAAATATCTGTATGTGATTATGAAGCAAGTTTGGGACAAAACCAAAAAAATAGACATAAAAAACATTTGTGATGTATTTGGGAAATTTCCAATGTCTTTTTACAGTATTCACCATTTTTGTTCCCTCCCAAAACTGTCATATATTATAATCACATGTAATTATTGTGTTTTTAGACTCATTTTTGTTGATATTAACTTGTTTTGCAGCTCTTGACATCATCTTTCCAACAATATATGACTTGCATCTGCCAGTGTTGGCAAACAGTAATAACAGCAACATCAACTCCTCAAAAAGGGCCAAGACACTTTTGCACTCACTTAACAATTACACTTTCAAGCAAGCAATGATGTTTCAATCAAATCTACCAGCTGAAAGACCAGATCTAAATAAAAATATCGATTTACTATTTATTTACTTTAAATTCTTAATTTAATATTTGTCTTAAATAGTCATTTACTGGTGTACAGCAACCCTATATATAATATAAAGCAAGACGACAAAATGAAAATCCTACTTACATTTCTCTTTGTGCCGCAGCCCGTTAAGTCATAGCCCCAATGATTGTACTCCACGCCGTGCACGTCCCTAGAGTAAATCTTCCGTGGTACTTCCAGCATATTGACACCACGCTCGGTCTCGTTATTCTGCGAAGGAAAACAAATCGTCGACGTGAGATCTCGGGTTCATCGCAACGACGGTGACGATCAGACGCGAGCGAGCGAGACCGTGAACTCGGACCCGCGGCGGAGAGAGATCTCTCTCTCTCGCTCGCTAGCCCTTCGCCCTGTACCGCCTCTCACGGTATTGTGCCCCGCGGAATCGAGCGGCCAGCGGGACGACGAGTCGCGGCGCGGCGGAGAGAGTCTATCGATTGTTTTCGAACGGCGCGACGAGGGCGGCTCGGGAAATGCCTACGGCAACGTAGTCGCGACGGCCGTAGGCCGTACGACGGTAAAATCTTAATAAGGAATCGAAGACGAGAGCGCGA
>QKQZ01052984.1:0-17972 GCA_003595255.1 Solenopsis fugax
TTTTCTTATAAATTATTGTTGATTATTATGATTTATGATTGAATCTAAAACGAATATTCCACATAATAATCATAGCAAACAACTTAATAAAATGATAAAACTTATATAATAGACATTAAACAATGCATTTAATAGATACAGTAGATTGTAATAACATTAAAAACAATTCAAAGTAGTAGAATGCATGAATACAATTTCATGATACGCGTGGAAAACATTTTATAGGTTATATCAGCATACGTGCATGTCATTTATTAGTAAAAATTGGAAGCAAAATTTTATCCTTCAATGAGATAATTATAAAAATATGATCTCTAATATAAACTACTTTATATCCTTATACTTTAAATCCTTGTAAAATCGCAGATGTTTATCCTTGCAGGTACGAGACAGGTCACGCTGACAAAAAAGTAACGCTGACCAAAATTAGTATTATTGTGATTCTTACCTTGTTCTCGGGATTCAAATCAAGACTTGGTAAGTCTGCATAAATGTCGACGTCATCCTCCATTTTCCGCGTTTATCATACCNATACCGAGATGGTCATAAAGCTATTCTCGTGTGCCATCGCTAAAATCATCAGATGCGTAAAGACTGCAGCTGATCACAGCTGTTTCGCCTGTTTCCGGCTATACAGTGTAACATACACTTGCATTGACTTGCATATACTGCTCCGACTGGCTCTGACCAGCTTCAACAGTCGGAGTTGGTCGTAGTCCGACTGAGTCCGACTACGACTATTCGTCAACGATTCACGTAAACTTGCAGTAGTCCTAACTTATCGACCTGATTTAACCACGCAGGATCGATAAAATCAATAATGCTGAACGCACACGTATTTCGGAAATACGTGCATATGGACAGCAATACAGAATTTATATCAATAAAAGTTGTGAAAGTAGCAAGACTGGTATTCATAATCCGTTCTTATATTTAAAGATAGTTTTAAGTTTAATGATGTCGTAAACCAATCACAGGCCAGTAAACGTAGACTGACGTAGACATTCATGAAACGGAACGAACGGAACGCACTTCATGGGTCACTTGCACTCCCCAGTGTAGCACCACACGAAGATTAGTGCAGATTAGTGTATACATACATGTGTTCGTAAGAATTAAAAACTTAACCTAACTAAATATTAAAATTAAAACTTTAGACATCATTTAATCTCAAGGAAATATGAAAGGCGCAATAAATCTTCTGTTCAAAAGAAATAATCCAAAAAAGAATTAAAATCAACAAAGTGGAACTACTTTGTTCTGGCAGAAACGCGATAAAAAAAAAGAATAAACGTCTATTGTATTCGTAAGTGTCAACTCTTACGATACGTAACACATGTTATTCGTTATTCGTTTTTTAGTAAATATATGGTGAATATATACATGATATTTTTATTTTCCAATAATATTTATTATTTTCAGTAATATACGTATATTATATCACACGTAGCAACTTCACGAGGTCCGACGCAACGTCTTTGTATTTCAAGAATGTTTCTGTATTCCAAATATTGACTTTGTATTCTCAGATTGATTTGTTTGTGTGATATTAGAAAGTTACATACCCAAGAAATATTTTGCTGGCTATTTGTTACCTATATAACGACGAATAGAAAGATTTTGTGTCTAAAAATAATAGTGTTTAATTGTTAAAACAACATACTTATTGCCAGCATGACCTTAAATATTCTATGCTATACAGTAAAATAGATATCTAATTGGAGCATTTTACTATTATAATAGCAAAAACAACCATGAACTCTAGATTGGATATCAGATACAAAAGAATAAAGAAAAGATAAGATAAGCAAAAAAAGAGATAAATTTAGATAATTAAATTATTCTTTAAATTTGAATCTTCTTAATCATACAAGTGAAAATGGAACCAGTGGAATTTGTCGCTGTAAAGGAAGAAGACGATATTGATGATCTCAGAATCGAAAACAACTGTTTGCCCTTTGATCTCTTCGAGATGGAGGAGAAAAAGCAAGAATTGACTGATGCGTTGAAATACTGCATAGACTTGTTGAAGGACGCTCAGATCATTTTAGATTTGCAAAATAGCAATGGGACTATTTCCAGGCGTTCCCAGCTAATGGGAAAAGAAATCCGGCGCAGGATCGTGGATATGTTATATTCTATGAAGTTTATGGACGAGGAAATGGAATGTCAGGAAGATCCAATGTCCTTTTCACTGGAAAATTCATGTGACTCGAATGGAAAAGAATTAATAAATGACAATATCAAATTTGTTGAGAAGGTAAGATATAATACACACGCGCGCGCACATACAAACACATATATTAATATAAGAACAAAATATTTTAATCCCTTTGGATCATAAATAGTAAAGATTAGTCAGAAAACGTTAGCTATTTTAATTTCGATACTTATAAAGAGTTAGTATAAAATTATAATCAAATCTATGTAATTAAAGTAGTTTTTTCTTTGTTGCACTTATGTTTTAAGAATTTTTTAAAGAAATTAAATGTTTTTCAAAATAACTATTTGTAATTTATTAATAATTGTTTAAAGGTTTTTTTTTAATAAAAATATGAATATATAATAAATTTATTAAGAATAGATAAATTTGATCTCTACACGGTTCATCAGTATCCATAATTTCAAATCTCTCAATAGACTGAAATTAAAAACTCAGACATTATTTTAATCATAACATTTACAGCTATCAACTAGGATTTTTTGCTAAATAAATAATTGGCATTTATTTAATAAAAAGAGTTTGATTTTTCACTCAATTTTTTTGTACTTTTAAGCTGTGCAAAACAATACAAAAATTAAGTTATTGAGATAATTCTAATTTCGATGATAGATATAGTATTTTGAAGTGATTAAAATAACGTTAGACGTTGTAATTTCAGTCCATTGAGAAAATCTGAAATCATGATCATTGATGAACCGTGCAAAGGTCAAATGGATCTATTGTTAATAAGAAGAAAATATTTTATGGAAAAAGATTTATGTGATTAGATTTCATATACACACACACACACACACACACACACACACACACACACCCACACACTCCCCCACACACACACCACACGCGCGCGCGCGCGCACGCACACACACACACACACACACATTTAGAAATTATCAAATAAATACAGAGTTGATTCAGTAATCATCTATACTTTTCACTGAGAGAAACTGAACTACTTGGAACGAAAACTCGTCCACTCTACGTAGACTCCCAGTGACCTGTAGGTCGGTTGAGAAGTTTATAATAATTAAGCTATCTTCCCATTATGCTGTCCATGTGCGCAGATTCGGTTTTTCTCAGTGAATAGAGTATAGATATTATTAATCTGTTAACAATTTGTTACTACTGTAACAATTAAGTACTACCATAACATGGTTGATATGCAGGATGCATCAATTCTCAACCAATCAATCGAATGTATAGACGAAGATAAATCCAACGTATTATACAATTATGAAAATTCAGTAAACTCTGGAAGTATAACGACTGTAACATCAAATAAGGTATGTTAACCTTTTAAGAGCCAATGTACATAATTATGTACATTCACTTTGAGATTTTTTAAATTATATATGAGAGAGTGGGACAAATCGGATCTAGTTCCAAATAGGACTTTTTGAATTAAAATAAATACAATTTAGCAGATTTGCCTAACATGTATAATGTAAAGTCATAATAAAAAACCGTGGCGAATGTGTGACAGTAGTTTAATAATTCTCTATCATAACATTCATAGAATAAAAATCGTGAATGTGTATTTTTACTATTTTTAGCCATTGTGCGAAAACTTTGTCAAAAATAAAAATCCTTGTTAATATCATTGTAATAGATGTAAAAGTTTTAAAAGGTAATTAATTTAAGATAATTAAGGAGTGTAGAATTCAAAAATATCATGCGTTTTGTGATCATTTTCGCAGTTTGTTGTAAAATTTGTTCCAAAGTTTGAAAGTGTTCATATTCAAATCAGATCCTTGTTTTTGGGTGATTGCCCACATCGTCGATTGGCTAATTTAATATAAAATTTTCTGATTGGTGATACACTAGAATATTTCTAGGCCGATGTGAGTGGATATGCGTTTTGTTTTTCGGTTTTGTTTATAGATCACTTCAATCAACTTCGATTAACTTTAATCAATGATTAATGCCCAACTTATTCACACCTCCCAAATAAGCTATCTTCCAAAGACCCTGTTTTTGAAAACATACGAATAACTTTTGTATACGCAAATGGCAAAATAACCAATGGGAGAATATTATCGAATAATTCCGTTGATTATTCTGTCACTTTTATATGAAAGTTAAGAAACATTAGCATGTTTTCAAGAATAGGGCCCCAAATAAAGATATTCATCAATCTAATTATCTAAACGAATAGCTATATTCTTCATATTACTAACTTTCGAAACAAATGTAGTAGAATTTTAGTAGAAATTAACATATTCTCTGGGAGATACCTTATAGACAATGTTATAGATAATGTGCTTATGTAGAGGTGAAGAAATTTGGCATAACTCTATTAGCAGTATTGCCAACAGCTTTCATTCATTATATAATAAAATTAATAATTCCATCTATCTATGTTAAAACTATAAAATATATCAGATGTTATAATCAATCAAATATATTATAAAAAGAAAAGAAGAGAATTTTGCGTCTGATCTAATAATATACTGTTTCCCATTTTATGATAATTCTGTCGTAATTGAGTTAATCATCGATTAAAGTAAATTGAAGGTGGTTGAAGTGATCCTATGTCATATTGATGATTCCTGAACCGATTTACACGCATGGTCAAACGCAGTAAACATATTTGTGAAAAATATCGTTTATGCTACGGGAGAAAACCTCTTCACGACTCGTGTGAATACTGTTTTGGCTTTTTAGAGGATAATGGGAAGCAACCACAAACAAAAAACAAAAAAAATAAACAGAATAGACAGAAAAAATAGAATAGAAGTGCTTCGGCTTGCTGTTCTCGAAGCAACAAAGGGAAAATCATCGAGACAAATATCGCGTGATTTCAACATTTCACGCACAACATTGCTGCGTCACAAACGTGCAAATAATCATATAATCGCCACAGAAACATCGAAAGCAGCATCACCAATATTGACCACAAGTGATATTCAAATTCGAGAGAGAGGCCGTCTCACAGTGAGTTTTGAATAATTTTTTGTTGTTTCTTTTCACTATTTTCATCTTTTTTGTCAGGTGTTCACTATTCAGCAAGAAAAATTATTGGAAAAATATTTGCTGCATTGTTCGAATATTTATTTTGGCATGACTGCTAAAGATGCTTGTTTGCTAGCGTACCAATTGGCAAGCAAATTGCAAATCGAAATGCCTGAAAATTGGAAAAAGGATGAACTTGCGGGACGTAAGTGGTTTTATGGCTTTATGCAACGGCATCCGAATCTTTCATTGAGAAACCCGGAAGCTGCAAGCCTAGATGTGAGTGCATTTAATCGCCACAATATAATCACATTTTTCCTTCTTTTACAAATGATTTCAAGTAAAGTAATGTTCGAAGCACACTCAGTGTGAAATGTTGACGAAATCGGCATCACTATTAGTCACAATCTATAGCGTGTTATTAGTCGTTGTGATAACGAAGTGGATCTTGTAACTTCCACTTATTATATAATGAATAAAAAAGAACAATTGGTCATAATGGCAATCGCTGTTTCAGCAAGAGGTGTTAATGCGCCTCCATTCTACGTGTTTCCTCAAGCTCAATTCCAAAAACATTTTTTAAATGGTTGCCCCACAGGATGTGCTGAAACTGCAAATCCAAGTGGCTAGATGCATACTGATATTTTTCTTTGATTTCTGGAACATTTTCAAAAATTACGTGCATTTCTATCGAAAATCCACTTTTGTTATTGTTTAATTATCATGAGTCGCGTAAATTACTCGCAGCATTGGAGTTTTGTAAAGCCATTGGAATTCATGTTCTTTCCTTTCTTCCACATTGTTCACAACCGTTCGACGTTAATATCTTTGGTCCTTTTAAAAGAGCAGTCAATGATTAGTGCGATAATTGGATGCGAACCCTGGTAAATCAATATCGATTTATGACATACCGCAAATTACAAGCGCTTGAGCTTAGCGTCATCGATCAAAACATAAAATCGAGCAACAGGTATTTGGCCATTGGATTCTGACATTTTTCAGAAAATGGACTTCCTGCCCAGCTCGATCACTGATCAGCCAATCGAACATAGCGAAGAAGCATCCTCCGAAATTGTTATAGAAGATATGAAGCAAGGATTTGATGAATTTATAATTCGCCCGCTTTCGACTTCTACTTCCGAAACAAGTTTGAACGAAACACTTCAATCCATTCGTCTATTTCCAAAGGTGTCTCCACGTAAAAATCGGGGGCGAAAGCCAGGGAAAATAAGCATTTTGACCGATGACTCTGTCATGCAAGCTATTGCTTTAAAGCAAGAAACAAGACAAACGCATCAAATAGAAAAAGCAACGCGAATCGAAGCACGAGAAAATGTCGAAGAGCCCAGCAAAATTGATCCATCGAAGAGAAAAAAACAAAACACTGATTATGTTGCATCGAAACCACAATCTAGTCGTAGCACCAACGATCGACCAATCAGATCTGTTCCTAGAAATATTTTAGTAAACTATTATGAGTCATCAGACTCGGAATAAATTAAATTTATTAATTTACTTCAAATCGGATTATTTGAATTTTCACCATTTTTTTTTCTCAATAAAATTTGCATTTTCAACTATTAATTGCTTGTTTTTATTCAAAACTAAAAAAATATTAAAATCTTGAAAAAACCTAAAATTCTATTTAAAAAACCGATAAAAATAAGAGGATCCGACTTGGAATAGGGGGTGGTTCGATTGAAACCAGTAGTCCAAATCGAATTGAAAGTAGTGTATTTCTATTTTTGCGCTATAATTCAACACAGGTGAAAGATATGTCAAAATGGTCTTTAGCAAAATGAAAGTAATTTAATCTTTCCAACAGTACCTTTAATTTAATGAAAAAAACTGCAAATAGGCACGATTTATCCCACTCTCTCCTATCGATAAAGTAGTGTATCGGTTAGTATTCTTGATCCATTCTAGAAATAATTAGAGATTCTAAAATAAGAATCAGAACGTTAAATAGCAATTTATGATTGGTCCGACATTTTTCATCAATTTCCGCCATTATTTGAAATTAATTATATTGTATTATATTGCTGCGTATCTACCTATTTTTATTCACAAAATCTACGAATAATATTTAGAAAATATTATTCAATATTAAAACAGGAATAAGTTTCAACAACTTTTTTTATTTACATTCAGCAAAAACTACGAAATTAATAGAATGTTTACAAAGCTTGCCAAATTTTAACACATACTACAACGCCACTATAGAATAGGATAGAACATGTCTTTATTTTTCGCACGTATCTTTCTTTCGCATAATTTGACGAAAAATGTCGAACACTTAGAGGATGAGAAGGTAGTAATATGGGCCGTATAGGTACCCGAATTATCTCCGTTATCAGATGAATTGACTAATTAAAGTGGTATTATGGGAATCGATTTACATTTTGTTCAATAACATCGTTAATAATCAATATTTTATATTGAAATTTTAACGATTATATTCAACAAACTGTCCTTCAAAAAATTATAGACTCAAAGTTATGAAATATTTATACTTAAGACGTGATTTATAAAAATATAACGATTGCATAATGAGTGAAAGAGGAACAGGAGTGGTAATACGGACCACCACAAAAATTAATTTAAAAAATTGGTTTTGTACAAAAAATAGTATTTTGTTACAAAATCAAATTTTGTTAAAATAAATTGTTAGAAGGACCTACAATGTCAAAAGGATAGTTTTTATAAAACAAAATTTTAAATTTATAATTACATTAAAAAAATAAAATATTGTAAATTGCATACATTTACACATAATCTTCTTACTGTCAACGCTGTTTAGCCCAAGCAAAACAAAAAGTCATTACGACATCAAAATAACTGCAAAATGATTATTAAAAATCACTTTAATCAATCATGATTTACTTTAATGTCATTTATGATGTTATTGCGACTCATTGTTCTGTTTGGATACGGTATATGTGTATCACATGAATTATAGGCTTCGTGCAGAAATATCATGCGGTGCACCTGAGTGCATTTTATTCTTGTTTATTAACATTCAGTAAACAACAAAGATAAAAGGTACGTTCTGTTTCATACATAGTACGCATAATAATTTATTTATCTTTATTGTTTACCGAATATTATACAAGGATAAATGTATGTACATCATACACGAAACGGAACGTTCACAAAATATCTCTGTTTCTGAACGCAGCCTTCTAGAATGACAGTCGATTTATCGAATAAATATTATAATATAAAAATCTTGATAGTGCTTATATTACGCTTTTATGCACACATTGCATACCTATAGGTATTAGCAAAATATTATGCTATTGAATAATTTAATTATCACTTAAAAGTGTAATAGCTGAATAAAAAGTTAAATAACAAGAAAACTCTCGAGTGTACGTACATTCGTGTGATAATATGCTCAAATTTAAAAACAATGAGGAAGAGTGTGAATTAAATATTAAAATGTACCTTGAAATAGTTTCAAAATGTTCAAAAGTAGCATTGCCTTATAACTATTCCCAGCTTAAAATTTACTTATATACACACACACACACACGTTTGCGAAATATACACGCTACCATAACAGAATAATTACATAAGCGTGAAAATATACCTGTTGCGAGTGTTGCTTTCGTGCTCCATTTGCCGTACGTGAAGTATCTCCACAATAATAGGATGGAGATAGTGAATGTATCTCAAATACAGAGATTTAATAGTGATTAAGTCTCATACACCAAAAAGTATAATATCAAGCAAGAAAATAGTGATGATACTACCGAGGATAATTATTTCTAAGGAATAATCATTATGATTGATGGTAAGTTTCAGTTATAATACTCATATATTGTATCGCAGACATCCCTTATGGAAAAATGCTATTAAATTTGCGAAAAATTATAGAAAATTATTGAAAAACTTCGCATCCTATAGTTTCCAATATTTTTTCGTCAATAGTATTTTTCTTGTCCTTTTAAGGGCTGTATTCTGATTTCTATTTAAAAATGCACTTCAAGCAGTAGTAACCCAGAAATTGGATGCATTATGATAATCGCATGAAGTTGTGAAAGATGTAAGCTTCCCTGAAAAAATTTTTCTACATAGCAAAATAATTTAGTAAAGACCTTAAAAAACATGTGTGAGTTTTAACAGAATTTTTCGAACACTTTAGGAGCTTCAAAATTGGGTCTAACACAAATGACTCATGTGTGCTACTCTTAGGTACTAGAAATATGTATGCCATTGCAGAGTTTAAAAGAATGAGGAAGTATACATAAATAAATGTTAAAATATATCTTGAAAAAGTTTCAAAATGCTCAAAAGTAAAAATACCTTGTAAGAAACGTCCGCCACTACATAGTGGTAGACTACTAAACAAATGATGACTCATAATTATTAGAATTACCGGAGACAACACGAAAGGCCCTAATACCTACACGTCTCATAATACCATCTTTTTCTCTACATAATTGACATATTGTTCTAATAACGATATTTATTTATTCATAGGCTGCATCAAATAATGCGAATGAAACAGTACAGACATCATCAGAAGCATACATACAGGCTATTAAAGAACCGACATGTCCAACCAATAATAAACACAAGGCGAAAAGTAATGAAAGTCAACACACCAATAAATCGGTACAGTATCTAGATACATGCATACATTTTTTTATTTATTTCATTTATAATTTTATACTTGCATTGTTACATAGTACATAATAATGTTTTTAAAATTTTTAGCATAAAAGAAATAAATCCCCGTCAACAGATCATCGAGATGGATTGATGAAAAAATTGCAGACAGAAAACGACAAATTAAAAGAGAAGATATTGAAATTAGATGCCGAATTAAAAAAACAAAGCGAGAAAGTAGAAAAGCTGACGCAAAGAAACAACGAATTGCAAGACATCATTATTAACAAGTTTAGAAAAATGGGTATGATATTATAATTATGTATAAAAAATCTATAACAATATAATCTTAAATAATTGATTTTTCTTTTTTTCTCTTACATAGATTTAATGTTCGATTGGCAGCAACGCATTCAAAACCCATCGAAAGTTGAAGAATATCCTGTCGGTTATCGGAAGCGTAGTGATAATACGGTGAAGTATCTAGTAAAGAAGAAGAGGGTAATACCCATTTTTATTTTATTGAATAAATTCGTTAATAATCAATATTTTAAATTGAAACTTGAACGATTATATTCGTCAAATTATTGTTTAATAGATTCTAGACTTAAAAAATGAAACATTTATTATTTAGGATGTGATTTATAAAATTATGACGCACTGCATAATCGGTGAAAGACAAAAAATTGGTACTAATATGGCTAACCCAAAAATAAATTTAAAAAATTAATTTAATTTAAAAGACACAGCATTTTATTACAAAATCATATATTTTTAATTTTCGATCGTTTAGAATTTTTCTAATTTAGAACTTATTAACGAAGATAATAGGGATAGCTGTAATATCAACAGTAGACATAATACCCTCTTCTCCTCTAAATCATTGTAATGAAAGAGTTTTTGATTGAATGTATAACTATAATGCTTTTATATTATTTTTCTTTTTAGATATATCTTTCTAATGGTGAATGGCTGAACTGCACGGCATACGATACAATCGTGTATGTATCAAAAAAGTCGCCAGGTTTATTCGTAAAAAATATTGCGGTTGCCATTTTCGGCATTGACACACTGAAAAATAGTTCAGTTACTGGAACTGTGTCAAATCGCTTTAAAAATCAGATTGGGGCAAAACCAGCGCTTAATGGGACAAAACTAATGGCTATTAGAGGTTGAATTCACGAATTTTATAATTATACACATTATTTTATCTAGTTATTTTACTTGATAAAAAAATATTATTCTACTTATAGGAATCTTCGAGCATTGGTTAAAATTCAACAAGTTTGACAAAATTGCGAGAGACTTTTATTTATCACGAACGAGATATTTTGTGGCGCATAAGATTAGCGAATTGAATCGCAGAGAAAAATCCAATAGTTATAATAGAGCATGCAATAGCCATTTATCTCGTATGTGCAATTTATACATTTTGACACTCTTGTATTAATATTTATGACAAATATTATAATCACTATAATAATTTTTACTGTTTCAGATACAATACATAATGCTAAAGAAGATTTTGATGCTAGCAGCGTAGTACATGATGACCAGCCATTGCGAAAGAAGACGAAGACGTCCAATAATGAACAAAATGTAAAATCGCCAGCTGAAAACGAACAAACTGTAGACTCGCTAGATGAGGATGAATAAGTTACATCGCCAGATGAGAATAAGCCATTGTTTAATAGATTCTACACATTTGTAGAACCGTCAAATGAAAATGAACAAGTCATACGATCGCCAAATGAGAATAAACTGTCTTAACATTATGAATAAAATATATGCGAGGTTTGATAAAAAAAATACTTGGAATTTGTATTTATTTCAGAAAATTTTTATTTACCAATATTAATATGTTCTCGTTCAAAGTAAGGGTCTATCAGGAAGTCTATCCAGACAAACTTACATAGCTGCATAAGGTAATTAATTGGTCCATTAGCATGCTTAAGGAAATGGACCAATCAATTTTCTGAAACAGTGAAATCCCTATCGGAAATTACAGATGCCTTTGCTGTTACAGATTGGGATTTATCGATTCAAAACACTTATCGGAAACTATAGAATTTTTTTAATGGTTTTCTATAGTAAATTTTAAATATTGTCAGCTATTATGTATTGGCATATTAGCGTCACTACATAACAGCAGGCTATTAAACAAATGATTCCATAAGTATTTACTAGCAATTCGTCATCTAATAGATGATAGGGATGCTCATTACCTACATGATCCATAATACCGTCTTATAGAATCTTCTCTACTTACGGAATTATTTCTTTAGCAGTCTGTCATTATATAATGGTGCTAATATGTTAATACATAATAGCTAACAATTGTTATAAGTCATATTTACTTTTGAACATTTCGAAATTTTTTCAAGGTACGTTTGAACATTTAATTACACACTTCCTGATTGTTTTTAAACTTGAGCGTATTATCACATAAATGTATGTACACTTGAGTGTTTTTCTTGATCTTTCTTAAATTATATTATGGGTACATACATTTCGAATTATGCATAATTATTCAATAGTATAGCATTTGTTAATATGGACATAGGGAATATGCTGATATAATATGGGTACTATCGAGATTTTCATATCAAAATATTTCTTCAATAAATAAATTGTCACTAGAAGGCTGTGTTCAGAAATACAAATATATATAATTTTATCTTTGTTGCTTGCCGAATGTTAAACAAAAATAAAATGCAGTCGAGTGTATCTGGTTGTACCTGCGCGATGTTTCTGCACGCAGCCGTGATAATATATAATTTACGTGCTATAGATTTGTAGTATGAACAATAGGAAGATTAAATATATTTTGTTTAAATGTATTTTCCAATATTTTGTTTCTATGCAATATTTTATATTGCAATATATTATTATATTTTGTGTAATAGATACCAAGTCAGCAACGTGCATTAAAAGAAAAGCAGAGAAGGACATGGGACACTGAAGTCATGCAGCAGGCAATCGATAGTGTAAGAAATGACAAATTAAGCGTCAGAAAAGCTTCAATTTTGTTTCACGTTCCTAAAAGTACTCTTCAGAGATTGGTTGACAAAGACTTGTCATCAAAAGAGTGCGTAAATATGAGATTAGGACGAAAGCCAATAATGTCTCCAGAAATGGAAGCACAATTGGTAGATTATCTACTAGTACTGGAAAACCGATTTTTTGGTTTGACAAGAAATGATGTGACAAAGATGGCTTATCAACTAGCCATAAAAAATAAATTAAAACATCCTTTTGGACGTACCGAGAAAGCTGGTAGAGCTTGGTTTGATCGTTTTATTAAGAGGCATTCAAACTTAGTTATTCATAAATCAAGTGATGATACATCAAACTTCAAAACTTTTAACAAAGAAACTGTGTCTGCATTTTTTAAAATATTGGGAAATGTGTATGAAGAACAAAATTATAATGCTGATCGTATATTTAATGTGGATGCTATTGGCTTCAACATTGTACACTGTAAAATTCCACAAGTAGTATGTCTAAAAGGAAAAAGGCAGGTAAGTTCCTTCATTTCTGCTGTAAGAAACTTTTTTATAACAGTTTTTATCTTTTCTAACAGTTATTTGCTTTATAAATATAGATAGGCTTGCTCACTGCTGCTAATAGAAGATCTCTTATAACAGTTATTTGTTCCATGAGTGCAGGAGGAACATTTATTCCACCGATGTTAATATTTCCTCGTAAAAATATGACAGATATTTTAATGAAAGGTGCACCTGCTGGATCCATTGGTAGATGTCACCCATCTGGATGGGTTCAAACCCATTTATTTATGGAGTGGTTCGAACATTTTATCAAAAACACAAATCCTACAAAAGAATCTCCTGTTCTTTTAATTTTGGATGGCTACTATGCTTATGCAAGGAATTTAGACGTAATTGATATTGCACGCGAAAACTTTGTTACTATATTGAGCATACCACCTCATAGCGCACACAAGATGCAGCCTTTGTACTGCACATTTATAAGGCCATTCCAACAATATTATAATGAATATATTCATATATGGCAATGTGAGAATGAACGATCAGTGAAACAGTATAACATAGCTAAAATTTTGGGAAAAGCTTATCTTCAATGTCAAACAGGTCTAATTGCTGCTAATGGTTTTAAGCTAACTGGAATTTATCCATTCAATCCGTACATTTTTTCGGATAGCGATTTCATTACATCCACTTCAACAGAAAAAAATCCTACGGAGTTTATATCATTTACAAGAGAGATGACTACTTCTATCACAAAACAATATCATCAAATAGAAGATTATCATCAAATAGAAGAAGATTTAGCGCAACCTGGCTGCTCTAAAGATAGTAAAGTGGAACAAAATGCAATGGCTCCTGTATCGCTCGAAGAAACACACACACACACATGGCGTTTCATAAATTAAATCAAGAAAGTCTATCCAAGACCGTAAACCTTTACAGGCAGCAATCCTTACAGATTTTGTATGTCAGGAAATATTAAAGAGTACAGAGACGAAAAAGTTCCCGAAGAATTCTATATCAAAAGAAAATGTGAAAAAACATGGAAGAAAAGGGAAACTAGAGGATATCAGTGTAACTCTTTAGCTTCTATAAACTCGGAATTAGAATTTCCATCTGGTGAAGCTGTCCTAGCTAAAGAAGATGCCATCTGCATATTTTGTATTGTAATGGATCATTTTCAGAAGACAAGGGCGAGATGCTCCAATGTTTAATATGTGACATGTGGGCGCACATTGCTTGCTCAGGAGTGAAAAAGGATGAATACATTTGTGATTTTTGCAAATAATTTTTTTTAAATTATATTATAAAAGATCAAACAATCAATAATTTAAGTTAAAAATGTATTTAGTTAAAAAATTTAAAGTATCTATCTTAAAATTTCACAATTACATTATAGCTCTTTCTAACAACTTATTTCAACAAAATATATAATTTTGTGATACAATACTGTGTTTTTTTAAACAAAACATTTTTTTAAATTTATTTTTGTGATGGCCAATATTATTATCCTTGTTTCTCTTTCATCCAATATGTAATGTTACATTTTTATGAATCATATTCTAAGTAATAAATACTTCGTAACTTTAAGTCTAGTATCTATTGAAGACACAGCTTGATAAATATAATTAAGTAAATTTCAATATAAAATATTGATTATTAACGAAGTTATTGAATAAAATGTAAATAGATACTGATAATATCTCTCAGTTTCTGTTCTAATGTCTAGATTACGAACTTAGGAATAGAGCAAAATCTAAAATCCTAGTTTAGGCAAGAAAGAGTTAAAACTCAGGTATGCAGGGGAAACCGTTCTTCGCCATATTTGTTTCAAATATATTACACATAGATACATTACCGTCCAACAGTTTGGAAATAGTCATATTTTTGTATGAAATAAAAGATAGTTTGTAAATAATGTAAATATTATGAAAGCAACCGCTTATAATGAATGATTATTATTGACATTGACAACTACTTTGAGTCAGAAAATCAAAGCTCTATGCTCGTGTGTAAGAAATTCTTGCTATTATTATCTACTTGCGGTTAAACATTTACTTTGTTTAATCATGTTTCTTTGTTTGATCATTTCGGATCACAGAAATATGACATTTATTTTCAATTTCGATGTGTAAATGAAAATTATGTTTAAAAATTAATTGATAGAATGTCTAAATTTTGCTTAGAAGTAAATAAAAGTGGTCATTTTGATGAAGCAAAAATTTGATTTAGAATTTTAATCACCTGAATTTTTTTATTTTTTTTCCAATATACATATATATTTATATATTATTTAGCAAGTTTCCGATTAAAAAAATAAGTACATGAATTATGCAGTTTTTATTTGAAATTTTTTACTACTTTCAAACTTTTGGACAGATGTGATAGCTAGAAGACAAGATATTGGATGCTCAATCTATTACAATTTACACATATACATACACATTTTATGTGTGCAATTTTTGAAACCAACATATGGCGCTCCTTCCCCCTTTGCCGTGAACGCGATACCCTTTTTTAAGTTATATTCCGTCCTTCTATTTCTAAGTCAGTGGTTTAGACTATTATTTTTAGGATCTCTAAGATTGAATTGAATTATTCCTTCTAATTTGAAAAACAATAATTTCACTAAACAAGCCAGTTTTGTGACCACTTCAAAGCATATATTCATTGACGTTTGATTTCGTGTAATTATATTCACAGAAATAGATAAGTAAATTGTAACTTTTCATTTTCTTATTTATATCATCTTAAAGTATAAGATTGGTTTTTTATGATTATTGTCATTGATTATACGAAAGATTTAATTAAGGCAAACATGTAAACATGAATATAAATAATTATGTATATTGGATTTTAATGGATAAATTTTGAGAAATTTATTAAGTTTCCTTATAGTTCATTTTACTAATGTTTTTTTTAATTTGTAGTTACAACAAAGGATACGAATAGAGTCCAAATCTCAACGAAAAGCTTCAAATTTATTTGTATCTGACTGTTCAGCAAATTCAGCCGAAGAATGTTATCCTCATCAATTTGAACAAAGAGAAACAAAGGCAAACGAGTTCGATGGACCTCAACATAAACGTAAATAAAATGATTAATTATTTGAGAATGCATATTTTCATAATTTGCATATTAATATTTGAGCATTAAATGCTAAAAATGCGTCACAATTTTATGTTTATATGTGAAAATCAACTGCTTTTATGCATTTTATACAAAATAAATATCGATTTTTTCTTATAATATTTTTTTAATATTTTGCGTCGAAATTTGTAGTTTTTAATTGATTATTGATAAAAGTATTTGGTCTTTATTTTATTATAGAAATATTGCAGCGTTCACCTGAAGTAGTTTCTCGGACACTTCGTCCTCGGCAAGAAATAGATTATTTCGGTGAAGACGACAGTGACAAAGAAGTTGACTATACTGAAGAACAGGATTCATCTAATAGTGAAGAAAGTGCCACAGATGATGATTCAGACACCATTCTATCGGATGGTGATGAATTGGAACAATCGGAAAATGGTGACGCTGCTACTGTTCAACGAAAATCTCGACAACGTCGTTTCGTTAACGGCAAAGACGGATATAAATGGTGTCTCACTCTACCCGAATCACGTAGCCAACACTCACGAGTCCTTGAATATTTACCGGGTGTTAAAAATACAAATACTAATGTACAATCGCCGTTAGATTTTTGGTCTTTACTTTTTACTAGCGATATACTGAAAATTATTTTAACACACACAAATGAAGAAATTGCGCATTTTCGAGAAAAGGAAAATACTAATATTGGACTGTATGAAGATTTGACAATGAATGAACTCAAAGCATTTATTGGACTAATGTATTTCTCGGGCATGAAAAAAGATAGTAATGTGCTCATAGATGAATTATGGTCATCCGAATATGGATCCATTTTATATAGAACAACGATGTCTCAGAAACGTTTCACTTTTATTGCTGCTCGATTGCGATTCGACGATCGAAATACACGTGCTGAACGAAGACAGGAAGATCTTTTAGCACCTGTTAGAGATATTTGGAATAAATTTATACAAAACTGCACCGACAATTATACACCGTCCAAATGTATGACAATCGACGAACAAATTTTAGGTTTTCGCGGTCGTTTTGGTGCTAAGGTATATATAAAAAATAGACTTGCTCGTTATGGATTAAAGATAGTTTCCTTAAATGACGCGAAAACATTTTACATGTATAATGCCATACCATATTGTGGTAAAGTAAATACAAATCGCGCTGAAAGTGTCCCGAGTTACTATGTACGCACTTTATGCGAACCCATATACGGTAGCGGGAGAATCGTAACTTGCGATAACTGGTTTAGTTCCATCGAAATTTTTAACACTATGTCAACTAAACATGACATTTTTATGGTTGGTACGGTGCGTAAGAATAAGCGTCAAATTCCAGAATCGTTCAAAAGACCAATGACACCAGGTTCCACTCGATACGGCTATGATGGTAAAAATATCCTATTATCCTATACTTTGAAAAAGAACAAACTAGTCTTACTTTTATCTTCTTATCATAAAACTAACAAAATCGATGAAGTATCTAACAAACCCGAAATCGTAACTTTCTATAGGGTAACTGCGGTATATACGCCGTAGCTATCGATAACTTAATTTATCAAGTATTAT
>QKQZ01052993.1:0-21996 GCA_003595255.1 Solenopsis fugax
GCGCGTCCATCGCCACGCTGCGCGCCGGTGCAGTATTGTATCGCGCCGGCATCGCACCCCTCTGGCGAATGAAGCTCTTGTAATGCAAACGTGACTCACTCTTTACACAATCTACGTAGATACAACCCACGATGCCTACCCGATATCTTCCCTGATGATTTGCGTGAAAATGTACAATATTCAAGGCACTGTAGAATTAAATAAGCACATGTAAGCCCAGATAATGTGGCACATTTCAGAAATGTTGCAGCAATGTTGCAAAACTAGAGAAACTTGCCGTTCCGACACGTCCAAACCAGTCCAAACCATCCCAATTCCTACTGGCAGACCGTTGGAAAAATTTCCTCTTCCTCGGATAACGTTGCAGCATTGTTGTTGTATTGCTGAAATGTTTTATGCTATTCCTATTCGGGATGCGCATATGTCCTTTAGCTCATTTCGTATTTCAATTTATTTGGCTCCCAAAATAATATAATGGAAATAGGAATCCATCTGAATTTAAAATGATGAATAGCGCATTTCATATTTCAATCCATTTGAATCCATTATTTGAATCCAAAAATATTCCTGACCTGTAAAACGCGAACTGGGATAAATTAAAATGAATACGCTTGTTTTACATAGCACGAAAAATTATGTAAAGTTGTCAGAGGTTCAATCAAGTTTAACATATTTGAATAAAAAACAATGTACATATAAACATTGATAAGATTTCTTTCTTTCTCTATAACATTAATATCGTCCCAGCAAATGAAAATGAATTGAAATGGTTAAAAATGAATTCATTTCGACATTTTTTGGCACTTCAGATTTTTCGAATCTATTTGAATTTAAAAATAATATAATATGAATACATCCGAATTCAATTCCCATGATGAATAACTCATTTCGTATTTCAATTCATTTGAATCCAAAAATAATGATAAATAGCGCATTTCGTATTTCAATCCATTTGAATCTATTTGAATCTAAAAATACTTTAAGCCTCTAAAGTGCGAACTCGGATAAATTAAAATGAAGTAAATTTTTAATTCATTTTAATCTACTTTCGTTTACTAGAGTGACAATTTTTTAAAATATTTATTGTTATTATCAATTTAATTTTTTATCAAATAATTATCATATGTATATAAAAATATACATATATAACTTTTTGATTCACAGAGTTACAACCTAAGATTTTAATAATGATTATAATAGGAGTTTTGTGTTTAACATGTGCGAGCTACGTGGAATAAGGCTTTAATTCATTTGAATTCATTTTCGTTTGCTGAAGTGTGAACTATAGATTTCAATACTGACAGTGAATTTCAGAACGCAGCCTAGAACAAGCTGGAATAAGCTAGAACAGTCTAAACCTTTAAAAGAGAAAGAACTTTTAAAAAGAGAACATTTTACTGTAATTGTCAATTGTGTGTTTAAAAATCACACCGCTTGTTCTATGTATTCTAGCTATCTCCAAATACATTCAAATGATTTCTCTGAAATTTCTTATTTATGTAGAATTTCAATTGGCAATAAATAAATATATATATCGCTCATTAATTTCATATAATATAAACATATTAATGGTTGTTTATAATTACTGTTAATTATTGTTGACAATACTATTATAATATTACACCTTAATGTCAAAATTACATTTCCTAATCTGACTAGATCTCTTGTAAATAATCAAATAAGTTTTAATTTAACGCCACTTAAGATCCTAAAGATTCTCAAACGATGACTCGGTACTTAAAGAAGTGATGCTTACGCATGACTGTGTGGGTTTTCACGACGCATTCGATTTCGCGTTAGTCGCGCTACACCACTGTCAACATGACGCGTTTATTCCGAGCATTTGACACTGATATATCTGCATATTGAAGCGTCATCCCACGTGCTCGCATGTGCTGAACACAAAAGCTCCTATCGCAATTGGTTTTTAAGTCTTAGGACTTAAATTGTGACTCTGTAAAACAAAATTTTCTTATATACCTACGATAATTATTTGATAAAATTTAAATTAATAATAACAACCAATGCTACAAAAAAATTGTCACAATATTAATGTTACAGAGAGAGAAAGAAAGAGAGAAGTCTTTTATCAAAGTTCATATAATGTTTACATTATTTTTTACTCAAGTACATTAAACTTCATTAAAACCGGTTGAGCACATATTGAAGCGTCATTCCACGTGGCTCGCATTTGCTAAACACAAAAGCTCGTATCATAATCACTATTAAAATCTTAGATTGAACTCTGTGAAGCAAAAAATTTTCTTACGTATGTTTGACAAAAAATTAAATTAATAATAACAGCCAATGCTATAAAAAAATTGCCACAATATAAAATATTAATGTTACACAGAGAGAAAGAAAGAAATCTTATCAATGTTTATATGTATATTTACTTTATTTTTTATTCAAATATGTTCAACTTTTGTTGAACCCCTGACAACTTTTTTCGTGCTATGTAAAAACGATTATGTAAAATACAGGCATATGAAAAAAAAGCGTGAGAGATAACAATTCCTTGTAAACTCATATATCATGTATCAGTAATGATTAGAATTTAAAGATAACTACGGCATATGTGATATATGCTTGAATGTCTTGGTTCGTTCATATTACGACGGCGCAAAAATATAGAAAACATTATATGAAAGAGAGAAATAAAAGTCAATTTCAATTTCACTTGAGCAACATATAAATGCAAAATTGTCGGAAATATAAAAATTCATACATAGCATTTAACAAGTAGTATTTCAAGAAATACAGTTTTTCTTTAATATATATAATGTCCATTTTCTTGATATTTTTTCTGGGTAGACGTTAATAACGAAGTATATCGTACATTGCCGCACTCAGAGAAATTAGAATAATAGTCTTTATAGAGCCCTTGAAAGACAAAGTTTCACGGATCTTGCTATATTATTGATATTATACTGAACAATGTACCTAAAAAATGATATAAAAGTCTTCCTCGAGGAGTAAATTTCACAAACATCTTGAACACATTCTCTATGACTCAGCATCAACCTACGTTACAAATTGAGAACATGTGTCGACTGATGTCCAAGCTGACTCATCCATGGAAAACACTGTTTTACGAGATACCATTTGTACAAATTGTAATCACTTATATTACCTTGTCCCTGTCGATTAATTGTCATAGAAACCACTAAACACGAGTTCGATAGCTGCCTGCACGTTGCCGTTGGTAAACTGCAGCGCCTGAATGTTTATTGTGTCGTCCTGAAGGCCCATCTCGTGCATCTGTGCCAACTGCCGCTGCAGATCGTTGATCGGTGGCGAAAATAGCGGTAACACCGGCGATAAGGAGGTAGCCGGCGACGCAGCTGGCTGCTGCTGATTGGTCGCCAGTGCGGCTTGTCTCATAGCTTCCATGAACATCTGCGACGTGATCACGCCAGTGCTCTGATTGTCGGTCGCGGGTTGATTTGCGCTGTCGGACGTGGAGGATGGTGGATTGTCCAGTCGCTGCGAATTCGCAGTCGGCAGCGCGTTAGGAAAACGCATATTGCTGTCGTTTATGGGTTGCGTAGCGAAAAAGTGCGCGATGTCGCGCGCCATTTCTTCTTCCAGGCTCATACTGTCCACGCTGTAAGAACGAGCGGTGGTGGGCTGCGAACTAGCCACCGAACTGCTGGAGGAACCGGTAGAAGCCGCGTTATGCGCTTCCTCATGCACGGCCGCCGCGATGTTTTGCGCTGCCTCGATTAACACGGGATGCAGCTTTGCAATTCTGAATATATAAGACAACAGAAAAAAATCCATATTCATGCTATAATGATGTGAAGTAAAAACGTAAATCTTTTTAAGAAATATATGCTGATTTTTCATAATATTTCAGAAGTCGTACAAATTAATATTATATATCTAATTACCTTCTAACAGTGTCAACATCTATGAAATGCGCCATTAAATCGGGATCTTGCAACATGGCAATGGCGACTGCATCCTCGTGCAATCCAGGAGAGGAGGAAATGATGTTATCTATGACCTCTGGCCTTTTACTTAAACGCTGAAACATATCAAAATATTGTTTAATTATATAAATTTTCTCTAACAATATTCAATAATAGTTAACCATATAATTTAATGATATAAGCAAAAATATACTATATATTTAAATATATATTTAATTATACTACATATTTAAATATATTTAATAAATGATAATTACATGCAGTGCGCTTCTAAACGCAGGAGTCTCATTGAATGACTTAAACGCTGATGCCAACTGCAATATGCAATCTTCTGATATATGTTTATTTATTATTGACGATTCCGGTTCTTTCTTCTGCAGAGCATGCACCATTGATCCATTCTTCAATCCAATAGACTCTACTGTTGTGTCATCCTCAAGTATAAGCCCACAATAAATAAAATCTGGTGGGAAAGAAAAACAATCATTAATATTACATTTATATTAAAGATAACTCAGGTTTATTCTGTAAAAAATTATTTCAAGAAACATGAATTCTAGTCATATTTCCTTTGATTAAATTAAAGTAGATCTTTTCTTAAGAAAAAAATTAAAAAAGGGTAATCTATTAAAGATTGAAAACAAGGCTAGTCTATCAATCCTTCACAGATCGACTAAAGTTGTTTCAAACCCAGACAATTTTGCTAATTCTGCTTTAAGTTTGAACATATACAAAAAAAAACCGTTTCAGGTCATATAATTACACAAACCTATTACTAAATGTTAAAACAGTATACTAGAATTTACTTCAGGTTTTTTATAGCCCAAAAATCTTTTGAAAAATACAACTGTCTATTAGTGTCGCAGGTGATCTGGCTAAGCAATGAAAAATAAGTTGATCTGCAGAAGATTAAGAATTAAAATAAGGCTAATACATTAAAGATTGAAAACAAGGTTAATCCATCAAGGATTATAATAAGACTGACACAAACAAATCCACTAAGGATTTTCTTGATAGTCTGAATGCCTTGACATACGTCAAAGATATAACAGATCCAGAGATTCTGATATTAAATTTAGAATCGAATAATAGAGTACAAAGAGTTCTGCAACAAAGACCGAGCTTCAAATAGTGCAAAGTCACTTTTTTTTACCGAACGAATCCTTGGGAAGATTCCACCTTTCTGCGGCTTCTTGCTTTAGCGTTTCCACTTTCGTCTTTAGGTTCACGCCGCTCAGCGTGATTGGCATGACCATCTCGGAATTGACTTGTATTCTGAACAACAACTCCATGGCTATCATAATTAAATGGGCCGACGCGATTCCGAGGGAATCTGCTCGATTCAGCTCCTATGGTCTTCCCGGTATACAATTCGATTCTTCAGACTCTTCTCGAGTCCAAAATCGCGTGAATCTCCACCAGACTCTCTTCTTCTCGTTTCGTGCACCAGAATGACACGCGACAAGACGCACGAAGTGCGTTATTCCGGTTTGCAAATTATCCGGGCGAAATTGTTGACATCACGACGTGTCATGGGGAAGAGAAGCAGCTGTGTGCCTCCTAGGGACCTCCATTCTCAATTCTTCAAATTTCGCAAAATGGCGGCGACTGGTGCTAAATAAGAGCGGGAGTGTTTGAATGCTTTCGTACAGGATTGATGCATAAATAATCTATATTACGTGTATACCATGTAAACTAAATTTGACATTAATGTAAATGATTTATAATTAATGTAAATAATGTCAATGATCATAAAAGACTCAAATTTCATGAGAAATAGTGAAAATTATATTCCACTTTTTTATTTTTAATATTAATCTATACATTTTATTAAGATTAAAGTCAGATATATTAATAATTTTTTAACTTTATTACTTTTTCTATATAAATTATCTAGTTTATAATAATTAAAATTGCTTTTATTATGTACATATATGAAAAAGATTTATATAAACATAACGTAAACGTCGTAAACAATAATTGAAAATAGAGATTGTTTGAAATGATCTTATTTAAACTTAATAGTTATTTCGGAGAAAGACAGTGCCGAAAGAAATGAGATAGTCACTTAGTGTAACAATAATTTATTGAAAAGTTTGCTATTAATTACTAAAATATGAATAATTAAACGGTAGCTAATTTTCTATTAATGACAAAAAAGTTGAAGAATTCAAATGTAACGAACGAACGCCTAAAAAAAAAAGATAAAGACGGGGAGAGACTTCCTTACTTGAGAAAGAGAGAGAGAGAGATACGTATATTCACTTGAGAAAGAGCGAGAACGAGCGAGTGACAGGGAAAGAGAGACAGAGAAAGAGACTTGGTCACTCGAATGTACATACGATCGGCTCGAGATTTCGTTACTTGCGTATGGAGGCTTGACCCATACGAGAAAATCAATTGCCGAAACAACTAGAATGTTCGCTTCAAAAGAGCAGAAAATGTTCAGATCCTGGCGATCTTTATACGTATGTACGTTCCGAGTTCCCTGAAGGTACAGCGGGTGTCCTTAAGATCCTGATGATCTTAAGATGAGTGTTCTCCGAAGGAACGTCGAGTGTCCTTAGGATCCTGATGATCTTAAGACGAGTGTTCCCCGAAGGAACGGCGGGTGTCCTTAAGATCCTGATGATCTTAAGACGAGTGTTTAGAGGTGGCAGAACGTGTCTGTAAGATCCTTGCGATCTTCAGACGAACACTCACCTGAGAAAGAACAAGAAAGCTCGTGGTCATACTGAAAGGTATATCTGGCTCGGTTTCCGAGTCCTGGCCTCCGTCTCTGTAACCACGAGGAATTGCTCGGTCTTCCTTCGAGTATAGCGTGCACGCACAAACGAGAAGATTTCAACTTAAGAAGCGTCCGAACAATGATGCAAGAATAATGAACGTGTTCGATTCGCCAGCTGTTAGAATCAGAGAGAAAGTGAGGACGAAAACGAAAACACGTGCCGCTAGCCTAGAGTTTTCCTAAGATGTTCTGTGAGTTTTCCCGCGTTTCCGGTCGAGGCGAACGAACTGAACGAAGCGTTCCTTCAGCGCCCACACCACACGTCGTTGAGCGTGCCCCATACCGACGAGCGTCGAAGCGCGTTTATTTAAACAGAGATAAAATTTGGAAATTTATGATACAATCCTGTTTTTATATAGATAATTAATACAGTAGGATTTTTTAATAAAAATTTTCATTAGAATTCATAGTATAATTTTTCAGAATTTCTATATAAATTTCAAATAATAATAATAAAGATATAATTTGATTATAACAATAAATAATTTAAAAAATAAATAATAAATAAAATAATTTGATTATATATAAACATTACATAAAACAATAATGGGCAATGCGCAAGATTTTAATGCTATAAAAATATAACAAGTATTCTAAAGGACAAACGTTTCGGCCTTCATCTTCAGTGTCACTTATGAAAACAAAAAGGATTGTCAGCTAAGCACAACAGTTTCTGAAAGATCATTATTGAAGCTACTCGTTATAAATTATAGAATCAATTGTCTTTCGCAAACATTCACAACTTTTATTATACTGAAACCATTATATTAGTCTCGCTCGCAAACCTTAGTTTGTAGAGATCCTACAATCAGTCTGTAAGATGATTATAGCAATATCGCACGTATAGCGACCGCATAAACATAAGGGATCTCGACCTGAAAGGATGTCGGAAAATAATCAGCATATTAACGTCTTCGTGCGCATCAAGTAAGTTAGGCGATAATTAAATGTAAAGAATGTATCGATTGAAAGAAAAATCGTGATACCATTTTTATTAATTTATAATTTGTATTCCGCGCTTACGGTCTTCATCAAAAGCTTGTGTTTAATTCTAACTTGTGCTTAATTTCTGCAAGAATGCTGTTCACATTCGTCCTCTTATTGTTCTTATGTGACACTCAAAGTTTATCAGTTTATCTAGTACAAAATTTAAAATTAATTTTTCTTCTACTAATATATACGATATTTTTTTAACCGTTTGAACCTTTAAATCATTATTTTTCACAATTTTTTATTTTAACTTACTTTTTAATTAAATAACAAATTTTTATTTAAATAAACTCTTTCACAAAGAGTAAATATGAAATTTAATAAAGCATACGTATTGAAAAATATAACGTTCAACGTCGAAAATCGTAAACAAAATACAATATAGGATATAAATTCTCAAATCGCCGATGTCGATACATAATCTTGTTTATTCAGCGATTACTTACATGAAAAACACATGGCAAATCAATGTTATTGTAAGCAACGTACGGCTGTTTAATCACAATACGGGACATAAGAAGCTTTAAAATCAATATATTATTTGTAATACAATACCGCTCAAAAACGGTAATATATTACAAATAATATACATATTGATCTTCAGACAAAAACAGTAAAAAACGTTTTGAATTAAATAAATATAAAATTGTATTCCTAAATATACCAGAATATTTTAGATTTTTCTTAGCTCGAAAACCTTTTCAAAAAGTTCTTTTAGCGACCCATGTCTAACAATGAGCAATGAAATCCAGCAGTGTCTGTGGAAAATTAAAATTATCAAATTCTTTAAAGATTAAATTATATATTGAGCAAGATTATAATTATTTCGTATATAAACAAGAGTGTAATTGTTAAACAGTGATTGTTAAATGAATATATTAGTTTTAATGTGATACTAATAGTTTTTTTGAGTCCTTACACAAGAAATAATTCTATTTTTCAATGTACAATAGACCCGTAAGCACGACAAATGCGTTGGAGAAATGCGTGGTGAAGGCAGTATCAAACGAAGCGGTAATAATCTATGAGCGATCACAGGAGGAGCGAACGTCCAAGTTTATGTTCGATGGTGTTTTCGGTCCGTCGTCAACCCAGGTAGACGTGTATAATACGGTAATCAGTCCGCTGTTAAAGGAAGTCATCGCCGGATACAGTTGCACAGTGTTTGCCTACGGCCAGACCGGCACCGGCAAAACGTACACGATGGAGGGTGATCGCGCGAACAGTTTGAACTGGCAGAGCGACACGTCCGCGGGAATGATACCACGTAGTCTTGGCCACCTCTTTGACGAGTTGCAGCTACTGGAAAACCAGCAGTACACCGTCCGAGTCAGCTTCCTCGAGCTCTACAACGAGGAGCTGATCGATCTCCTGACGGACGACAATGTCCCGTCCAAGATCAAGCTTTATGATGATATCACGAAGAAGGGCTCGGTCATTATCCACGGACTGGAGGAGATGACCGTCCATAACAAGAACGATATCTACAGGATTCTCGAGAAGGGTTCAAACAGACGGCATACTGCGGCGACGAGGCTCAATTCGAACTCGAGCCGCTCGCACACGGTGTTTACCATAATGATATATATGAAGGAGAACAACAGCGGTGGTGAAGAACTGCTGAAGACAGCGAGACTGAACCTGGTGGATCTGGCTGGTAGCGAGCAAATCGGTAGGTCCGGAGCGGTCGACAAAAGGGTGCGTGAGGCCAAGACGATCAATCAGTCCCTACTGACCCTCGGCCGGGTGATAACCGCCCTCGTAGAGAAGACGCCTCACGTACCATATCGCGAGTCGAAGCTCACGAGACTTCTGCAGGAGTCGCTGGGCGGACGAATGAAGACTTCGATAATCGCGACCGTTTCGTCCATCTCCGCTAATCTTGAGGAGGCTCGGTCAACGCTGGATTATGCCCACAGGGCGAAGAATATCACCAATCGTCCCGAGATCAATCAGAAGGTCTGCAAGCGAGAACTGCTGAGGGAGTACACCAGGGAGATCGAGAGGCTGAAGAGAGATCTGGTGGCAACGCGTGAGAAGAACGGTATGTGCGTGTCGCACGATGACTACGATAACATGCAGACGTTGATCGATCAGCAGAAGAAAGAACTGAAGGCAAAGAAAAATTATTATAAAGCATTACAAGACATTTTGGACAGTAAAGAGGTATGTTTTTGACAGCAGATGATTTCAACACCTTAATACTATGATAAATATTTTTATTATATCTACAAAACTATATTAATTCTCTTAGTCTATTAATTCAGTATATTAATTTTATCTATTCAGTCCACACGTAGAAAAATACATACCTATATTATTTGAATTATGTATGAATATTATTTGTTTCACAAGTATTTCTTAAGTTTATATCTGCAAATCCAGGGTTGGATAGTAACTAGTAAAAAAGTTAAAAGTTAAATAACAAAATTAAAAAGTTGACTTTTAACTTAATTAATTTTAAACAATTTCATTTTTAACTTGAACTAGTTATTTTTGAAATTTTAATTTATTATCTTTCTTCCTAAGTTAAAAATTTATCTATGTAAAAAAGACAAAAATTATAAAAGAAAACAATACTTTCCCACATAAAAAACAATTTTTTGTTATTTCACATAAACTTAATTTATAAATAAAATATTAAATTTATTTAATGATTCACATTATAATAGTTTTGAGTAATCTAACTTTAAAAATTATAAATTTCTGATATAATCTGAATAAGGCTTTTCGAAATTAACTTTTAATTTAACTTAATTTAATCTTAACTTTTTAGATTTTTGTTCATATAACTTTTTAATTAAAATTTTTTAATGTAATTAAATTAATTTTATAAGTCGTTAACTTTAACTTAATTTAATGAAGAAAGTATATTAACTTATCTAACTCTATGCAAATCTAACATAGATATTAAATTTATTCAAAACATATTTTGAATTCTCGCAACTTTAATCAAGAATATTAAAGTTAAAACAAAAATTCGATTTATTTTGATTTTTCTTTAAATTATAAAATATAATATAATATAATACTCTTCAAAAGAAGTATAATATAAACGTTTTCAAGAAATAATTAAATGTTGTTTTTCCTACATAATTGATTATTTTTTCTACAGAAAAATATCTTTCTGAGACATTTTAGATTTATCAAATTTTCTTAAAATTTGAAATTTTGTGCAATTGGAATAATTATTAATTTGGCTGTTATCGCATAGATTTTATCTTTTTTTCGATTGCAGAAAATATTTAACGATTTTCGATCGCAATATGATGCTCAAGTGAGCGATCTGACTGAAACTATGAGCAAACTGAATCATATAAATGGCTCTTTACAAGTGACGAAGAAGATTTTGAGTCAGGTAAAATGCGAGAAGAACGCACAGGAACGATTCGTGGAGAAATATGTTAAAAATGAAAAGATTTTGCTCCATCAAATGGATACTGTTTTAAGCGTGGTAAATGAAGCGTCTGAAGATGCGCAAAAATTACACGACAAACTTGAACGTGAAAAGTAGGTAGAAAAAGAAACTCTTAAATAAGATGAAATTATATGTAGCGTTTCTGTGTTACATGTATTTAAGCTCTCATCTTCAACTCTTTATAACTTAATTTTATAACTGAAGATTATTGATTGAAGTTTATTAATGAGATTAATGTCAATCTAGAAAAACGGAGGAGAAATACGGAAAACTTGAATTGCAAATGATGGATGATATTACGAAACGCTGTGGAAACATCACAGACTGCACTTTTGTTTATGAGAATGAAATTCACTTACTTCTCAACTCTGTAAAAGACCAAGTTGGTAAGTCTAAGAACTTTTTGCGAATAATCCCACAATTTTGATAGTCATTGTACGCGAGAAAATTTTATGAATAAATAAATCTTCCGTAGAAACTCATTTAGCTGAACGAGCTAGAAATATAGAGACATCGATTCGCTCAATCGTGGATCATGCAATTTATCAACATTTTGCCGCAAGTAAAGAATTAAAGAAAGACATAAATGCTTCGGTAAGTTTTAGTCATAGCACAATAATAATGATTCAAAAAGTGACTTTTTCTTGCGAAACGCGAAGATGATTATTAATAGTTTTTTTGGGCGCTGAATACGATTTCGTTTATCAAATTGCTTACGATACAATTTTGAGACGTTTGCGGTTAAACTCGTAAACAGGAATTAATTTAATGTATTTTTTGGTATATTGCAGTTATGATTGATACAACGTATCAATGGCCTTTTTTGCAACATCAATCACAATTTTTTCAAAATTGTGTGGTGATAAAATAATTTGATGTAAAATATAATTGTATTCAACGCTAAAAAACTAAGGGCAATAATTACCTTCGGCCTTATGCATTCTTTGTTAAAACATTTTAAATGTTTTATAGTATACTCACTATCAAAAAGAGTTAAGTATACATATGCAAGATGCATCCAATGTTATCGAAAGTAAGGATAAGCTGTTAACCAATATTTATTCGAAACTGGAACCAGATATTAAGAATCTATTCGAATCGAACTACGGAAATCTTATGCAGATTATACAATCCTTAGGGAGGAATATTACTAAAAAATTAGAGGATGTGTCAATGCACGCAACACGTACCCTGAACACAATCTGTAGAAATCGTCTGGAGGAATATTATTGTCTGAATAAAAGTTTAGGCGAGATTAGCGAAAGTATTAACAGAATTTCTCAAAATAAAAAACAAATGTTCGAATCATACAAAGAAATTGGAATGGTATAACTAATCAGACCTTTAATCGCATGTCATAGATAGGTCACTGCACCAATCAATGAACAAACAAATAAAAATAACTTAATATAATTACATTTTTAAGTATGAAATAATATCTGTTTCAATCAAATCTATATGAAAATTAAAAATTAAAAAATATCAATTAATTTGTAATTTATTATTTTGAAGTCTTGTTTTTCTTAAACAGTCATTTACTGATGATTGTTCATTGACGGATGCAATAATCCTATCTTATGTCATTAAAACTACATAACTGTCGACATAACACTATATATTTTTGTTTGTATAGAAAATGGAGAACTTGTCGTACGGATTTAATATTTTAGATAATTGTGAGAGAAATTATTCCGAACTCGTTAATGCTTCCCATCAAATCGATAAAGCTTGCAATAATGTATACGATCAAATTTCACACAATGTAATTAAGCAAAATGATTTGAAGAACTATCTAGATATTATTGCGCCAATATCCATTAAAAGTGATATCGACAATGGCATTAATCAGGTAACTCATCTTTATTGTTTATAAAATTTCTGAAATATAGCTAAAACCGTACGTATTAATACTTAATGCTTGGACATTTACGTTCTGCGTATTTCTTTTCTTTGAAATATCTTATTAGCTATAATTATTTATAGTATTTTTATTCAATTTTTTTAAAAATACAACATACAAATATTTTCTAAAAATGTTAGAGTGTATGTAAGAGTCACTTAATAATATTAATGTATGAAAATTAATGAATATGAATAGCTTAAATATGAATGGTTTCGTCAATCTGCAATTTATCGCTTTCTTTGTTAATAGACGCAAATATTAAATAAATCAGCTTTTGACATTGGAAATGTCTTGATCACCAATCTACAAGAACGTTTAAATACCGGTTATTCTGTATTAAAACAATACAACAACAAGGTGCAATTTACTGGAAAACTATTAAAAGAAAAAATGTACAAAAATGAAGAAAAAATTCTTACTTCTAATGCTGTACGTATGCAAGAGATATACTTGAAATGAATTTCACCTCTACACTTTACTATAATCAAGTTAATATTTTATACTCGTATTTGTTTTACAGAATATCTTTCAAACGGTTGAAAACATGAGTAAAACTCACGTTACCTTTATGGAAAAGCAGAAAAGCAAGATTTCAGATGTTTCCAGAACGATAGAGAATAATTTCGTGAATCACTGTACGGGACTAAATAATTACAATGATAACATAATCGAAAAATTGCGCGCATCACAACGACGGATCGACGAATTCTTGTCCGATGCGAACTTCTGGCACAAAATTCCAACAGGTTTATTTTATTATTTTATTACAAGAAAGTGAATGGATTAGAATCGCATAAGTACTTCATTAATCAAGCACAATTTCTTTAAATAAATAGCACATACCCTAAGCAGAAAAACGTTAATAAAATTTTGATGAAATTTTGATAAACTTGACGTTTCATTAAATTTGGTATTTCAACAAATATGCAACGAAATTTTAATTGTAATTTGTAAAAAGATTATTTTTTGCATTTAATGAAAAACAGATAAACACATTTAAATGAGAATTCAATGAAAATATGAAATTTCCATGAGAAATTATTAATTGTGTAATAAAAAATAAGGAAATTTTACTAAAATTGTAATGAATTTTTGATGAAATTGCAACGAAAATAACGCAGATATTCCCTAACAATAAATAATTAATAACAGTTTATTAAAATTAATAAATTTTCCATTGTCAAAATGTTCCAAAATGAAAATAAAATTCAACAAAACGTCATTGAAATTTCATCAAAATTTCATTAAGATTTTTCCACTAGAGATACACGAAAAGAAATGATGTATTAACAGTGCATCTAATCTAATTAAAAATAGTCTTGTTATTTCAATAACAATATTAACGAAAGAAATAACATTTTATTAAAATATAACATATTTGTTTAATTAATACTGTTATTGAATTGTATTAAATTAACAAGATTATTTTCAATTAAACTGCTGTTACCTAATGCTGCTAAATACATCATTGTTTTTCGTAAATGGTATAAAGCATATTATATATTTTTAATACTTGATAGAACTCTTTTTTGATATATTTAAAAAAAGCAATTAAATGTCTGTTTACTTAAATCGTTCTAATATATAACAAATCAATATATAACAAATATAACATTTTTGTTTCTTTATAATCAACAGGTACAACGCCAGAAAGAAAAAACTTTTCATATCCTCGTGAGTTTGCAACAATGTCGTCGTCTGAAAGAATCATTCAAAGATTTCAAGAAGATAACAATAACTTAGATGAGGAAAATAATTTAGTAAGAAAACACTATATCTCAATGAACAAATAAAACTTGGATGTATAATTTTGTGCATATATACGGAAATTTATTTTTAGGATCTAACTTCTGAACAATTACCCAAATTTAAAGTGATAAAAATGTCACGCAATAAAAATCGTCCTTTAGTTACGTCTACACCATATAAAAGTCCGAACGCTGTATATGCGAATCTTACTAACAATTCTGACACTTTCGTTGCATCTGTATCCGCCACAGCTTTGTCCCGAACTTTAAAACAAACTTTCGATAGTTTGCGTCCAGGTACATATATATTATTTGAATAAATAAATATGCATTATTTAAAAATCTATATTATCTATTTTAGAATAGTGAAGAGGCTGAAAGAATCTGGATAATATCACTGTAAACGTGTACTATCACGACAGGAAACCTAACAGCTACCTAGGGTGATAAAATGACCACTTGGGATATTTCTAATATTTTATTTATATTTTTTATTAATATGTAGGAATTATAGCTAAAATGTTGCTAACAGAATAAATGGCAAATAAATGTCTTAATAAGTATAGATCTCTGTGAACTATCACTTTCAAGATGTTCAGTGTTTTATTTTACAAGCTTTTACATTCTTTGTATGATTACATGTATTGTGAAGTAGTGTTCCAAAAAATTAAGAATTTAACTTACAAAATAAGAAGTTGAATATCTCGGGAAATAATAGATTGCAGGCTATCTTTATTAAAACTTTTGTTACTATTGTTTTTGTAAGTTTTCTCAATTTTAAAGTAACAGTAACTATATATATTTCTTCAGTAAATATTCGCTATCACTTTCTTTTAAAGCACATAGTATCACTATTTCTTGTAAACTCTGTGTCGAGATCAATAAAGTATCTCCACTAAATGAGATTGTCTTCAATCATTGCATTTTAGTTTGGAAATAGTTAATTTCAACGCATGATGAATTAAAGAGCACCACTGATTCTTAAGACTTCTAGTACTTAAAATGTTGAAAGAAAAATTACATTTTAATCATATCCTACAAATGCTGATATTTGACATTGCACCATCAAAAGTGAAGCTTTATGACATTAATAATGTCAATGCTTGTAGAACAAGACCTTTAAAATAAAATTTAGAATATTTGTTTTGCGCCAATAGTGTTTATAAAAAAAAAAGTTATCATCTAAAACTCATTAACACAATTTAAAAGGGAAAGTAATGTTTCTTTAGCTACTCATATTTCGCTACATTGAATATTAGGCCCAATGTGAACATAGCCAATGAAATGATTACTTGTTATATTCAATATGCTGCTATCTAGTTGTCTTTTAGCATGATCTGCTATTGATCTTAAAGCTTTATAAAAATCAGGCTTAATTGACATTTATATCCATTTGCACCAATATAGATTAACTTTAATTTACTTTTTTTTATTCTTAGAACTAGAGGAAGATAGAGTTAAATCAAAATCAAAGTTAATTTGCACTGATAGAAATGGAAATTAGTAAGTGTTTTTGAATTAAGAGCTTTAACTTTTCCTTTTTAATACCTTCTTACTTTTAGCAATTAATGTTTCAATAACTATTAATTGAAAGTACCTCAATCTTCCAAAGCATTCAGATACTCATCAGAAATAAGATTCTTCTGCTGCAACATTATCAATATGTTCTTCAGCTGCCTAATTCGTCTATCTTTTCTCCGTATCTTATGTTGAAGAATCCTAATCTTATTTTTGTACACTGTTTTTGTATTTTTCAAAACAGTTCTCAGGAAGACAATTTCTTGATTAGAATTTTTGGTGAATGATGATGTCGTAGATGTATCTGTGGTAACTCGTTTTGAAGTAGTTTTCATTAAACATTCCTTTTCTGATACTGCTTCAATTTCTACACAATAAATGATAAATAATATTACAATATAATCATCCTGAAAATTTGATTTATATATTTAATAATATAATAAAATTAAGTATGTAAGAGTTTTTCTCAAAAATACTAAGTGTTAGATAATAAAATATTGATTTTTAAATCATTTATCACTTGGAGAGGTTTCATCAGAAATGAGGAAAGATCAATGTTCAAAGAAATATGACGCTAAAATATATTGCTCAGAATAGTTAAATAAGTTAATATCTTTTCTAAATTAAGTTAAAATTAATGGCTTATTAAATTAATTTAATTATTTGAAGGGTTACACAAACAAAAAGCTAACTCAATTAAAAGTTACTTTAAATTTAAATTAAGTTAAATTAAAAGTTAATTTTGAAAATTATTTATATTAAATTAGAATTCGTAATTTTTTAAAGTTAAACTATTCAAAACAATTATAATGTGGATCATCAAATAAATTTAATATTTTATTTGTAAATTAAGTTTGTATCATGAAATAAGAAAAAAAGGAGACCGAACTTGAGTATGAACCGAAAAAGTGGTCCCGATTTGTCACTCCCAATTGAGAAGCAATCCACTGAATGGTTTCTTCGATGGACGCATTTGTAAATCAGTGTCGTTGAGGTTAGCTGTACACATACCTTGTTCGTGATATGAGATAGGACTGTCCGGTTCACATTTAACTGACACAGAAACGGAACAATTAACTGTACTCTTTAATTGAGTCTCTTTAGTGTTCGCTTTTTCTTTCCGTTTCTCTTCATAAATGGGGTTCACATGATAATAACTGATTTTTGGCACAACAAATCGGCAGCAGTCGGTCGTAAAAATAGATGGAACAGCATCTTCTTTCAACTTGGCTTTTTTACGTGGTACCGTAATAGTTTCACCATCTGTCGTATGAAAAATATCTTCTCGGACAATGTCATCTTTTTGAAAATGCAATTCACAGATACGACTTTTTTGACTGAATTTGTTGCCTCTTGCAGCAATTCCACTGTCACGCCAATTATTAAACATTTTTTCTGTGTGAGCTGTAAAAAAACTTTTGTTTTTTGAACGACCACAATTTCTTTTAGAGGTACATCCACGTATCCAACATGCCATTTTGTAATATAAATGCATCAAAATGCGTAAAGACACCAAAAGTTACAGGTAAACAAACTGAAGACCGGGTGGGCTGATCAGATAAGGTTAATAATTGCAATGGCGCCAAACCAGAAACTATTCTCTTCAGTGGACTCTCTCTCAATTAGATGTAATTTAATTTAATTTAAAAATCATTAGTTATATCAAATTAGTGTCGCAAAATTTTTTGAAGTTAAATTACTCAAAACAATTATAATATGAATCATCAAATAAATTTTTAATATTTTATTTGTAAATAAAGTTTATATAAAATAACAAAAAAAAATTTTTTTTTTTTTTTTGGAAAAGAAATAAGGCAATGTATTTTTTCTAATTTTTTAAAAATAAATTTTTAACTTGTAATTTTAACTAGAAAAAATTAATAAGTTAAAGTTTATATGGTTTAAAAATAACTATTCAAAATTGAAAATTTTAATTAATTCAGATTTATAAGATTAACTAATTGTAAGTTAAATTAAAAGTTATTAACTTTTTAACTTTATTATTTAACTTTCAATTTTTTAATTATCCACTCCTGACATTACTTCAACAATTAAAATTTTCAATACATCTCCCAAATTACTTCCATTATCACCTTCAAGTTCCTCTTCGATTTCCAAATGTGGATTTTCTTTGAGCTGTTTCATTAATAGTCTCTCACTCACATCTTTCGTGAGTAAGTCCTTTTTCTTCCTTAATAGAAATCATTCCTGTGTTTTCTCATCAACCAACTGGTCAAATTTCTCCAAATGCTTTTCTTCGAACCGTTTCACTAACGGTTCACTCACATCTTCAATGAGTGAGTCTTCTTCCTTTTTAAACAGGGCTTGTTTTTGCTGTTTCTTATCACTCAATTGTTCACAATTATCATTTGTCTCTATAGATAATCTCTGTAATTATTCAGTTATGTTTTATTTACTTTATTAGAACATAACAGCGATACTTTTACAAATTATGGTGTAAATATTTATTAAGTGATTCTTATACAAAGTTTAATATGTTTAGAAAGTAAGGTTGTATATTTAAAGATATTGTATAAATGTTATAACTAATTATTTAATACTTCTAATTTTTTGAATAAAAAAATATGTATATTAATCATGTGTACATAATATGTAAAATATATTAAAATAGTTCAATATTCCAAATTAACAATATAAACATACAAAATTTCAACATATAATAAAAGAAGAATTACATACAAAATACTAGTTCTATTGACAGAAGATGGGTGCAATGTAAAGAGAGGCTCCAAAATTATTTTTATTTTTGTATCAGGAAAAATATCACTAGTAATTAATTACTTCAGAATTTTTTATAATTCCTTTTATTATATGTCTAAGATATCTATTAGACTCTTATCATATTGATCAGTACATTATCTGCAACATCTTCAGAAATTTTTTCTTTTAAATGAGATACTAATTCTTGCAATGTAGCAATTCGTTTTAGAAGTCTTTTGTTATGAGCATTTAAACACTTCATTCGACTGCATTTCTTTCAATCCTCTTCTTTAATAAAATTGATTACCCTTCTTACACTTTTCGGTGAACTAACATCACTAATATTAATTTCTGAAATATATCTAGGCTGTGCAAACAACTGTTTTTTCGGAGAAGAAACGTTCTCCTTGCAATCTAGAAATATAAAATATTTATCACAAAAATAATATATTATTTTCTCTTATAATCAGTATACATATTTATATCTCTACGTAATTTATATTTAACTTACATGAATGATCAGAAATTGAAACTTTTGATATTGGCTGAACAGCGTTATCACATTTTATTATGTCAGCATTATCACAGTCCATTACATCAGGTACCATTGGATAAAACATTTACTTCAGATTTAAACATATAAGTACTTTCTATCATTGACACTAAAAGAATAAAATATTTATCATAAATATATATTATTTCCTCTAACAATCCATATACATATATACATATTTTCATTTTTTCTATATAATTTATATTTAATTTACATGAATGATCAGGAGTCGCAATTTCCAATATTGACTGAACAATATTATTATGATCCATTACATATAATACAGTTGGAGATGTAACATTTTCTTTGGATGATTTTAATACATTTGTTATATTTGTTGACATATTTGATAATTCTACTGGATGATTTGGTACAGCTTTTTCTACAGTGGGTATAGCCTCAAAAGGTAATCTCTTCAATGCAAGTAAATTTTCAGATAATTCAAAGTGATTTGGACAAATATGAAGACCAGATACATCTTTATCATGCAATCCACAAGCCTCAATCCATTTTTGACGTATATGCGGATCCTTCGGAAATCTAAAAAAAGAATAATTTTTATTAATTATTGTAAGTAATTGTAATGTTGGTAAAAAATTTTCGATTAAAAAAATCCAATCGTTTTGAACGTGGAATCTGAGTATCTGTTCTGCACCTCTTAACGATAATTATCAGTGTCATTGCACAACTTTTTGCCATATAAAATATCTGCGACACCGACAATTATTGTTAAGTACAGAATAGGAACCTTGATTCGTGAATTCACTAACGTAAATCGTTTTCTATCGAAGAACTTTTACAGAGACACATACTTCATCATTTATCAGTAAACTTACTTATGTAAAATAATCTTATTATCTTGTGTGCTTTTTCTTTTACACAAACAAAATCGCATTATTTCATTCTCCTTTTTTTAACACTTTTATAAGCCGAATAACAGAGTTCACCACTGAACAGGCGCTCAACAAATGATACGTCGGAAAGGCTATGGTCGTTCGTTCTCAAGTTCTATGTCATCTGCACTCTGAGATGTTAGCAGCATCTCTTTTTTATAGGAATTTTAAGTATATGCTCGGAACAGATTTTTTTTTTAATTTGTGTCTCACTTGGGACACGCGTCATCAAATCTCTGAACAGACCGCGAGCAGAGGTTAGGTTTCTCTCCAGTTGTATACATAGCACAAGTGTCGCGCACTTAATTCGGTATATTGGTTATTGGCCACTTGGTGATTATTATCTTATACTCCTTATACTTAAGAATTATTTAAGTTAATTAAAAGAAGTTATATTATATTAGGATTGTAATATTTTTGTGAAAAATTTTACGAACTGCATAGTTTTAATTCTATAATTGAAGTTTATTATTAAATTTAACTTTATTGATTTTGGAGAAATTAAATTAATGATACAAATGATACAAATCTTTAATTCTCGAATTTCTCGAAAGCACTTGTTTTCGGTATTGTTCCTATATAAGCAGAAAGCACATACTAGTCTTTCGGATCCTGGTGAGGATCCGGATAGTCTGATACTGGTGAGGAAAGATGTTTTCATCTTTATCACCTAGTCTTCATCTTTACCACCTAGTCTTCCTCCGTTGCTGCGTTTGGGAAATACCCACTGAGTACCTTAAGATGTTGTTTTATCTTTAATCGCACGGTAATTTAAAGATATTATAAGATAAAATGATACTTGGAAGCACTCGATGTATATTCCCCAACGCAGCTCTTGTCATCCAGCCGTTTATAGCTCCTTTAATTAGCAAAATTAACTGTGATTGTACATAACCATCTAAAATTAAGAATTAGCTATCATTATCTATCATCTTCATTATCAAATATGAATCAGCTTCAATTGATCTCAATTAAGTCGTAGTACTAAAAGGCTGAGGAAACTGTTTACACGATTATTAAACCTTAATATGCTGATCTTTGATTGGCTTATAGTTCACATACAGGTATACATCATGATTTGTTTGGGAGTTGCAAGCATGTATGTATGCTTGTATGTTTCACTTCTCTGTCCTTTCTGGCTATATGTTACACAGTTACAATAGAACTGGACAAAGTAAATGGTTTCCATATATGCAATAGAAAAATGTAAATATTGGTGATATTAGACTTTAATTAGATAAGTTAATAGGGAGCTACAAGGTGGTTCAGATTTAAATTACTTAGATGAGTATTTCACTCAATCAGTAACGTTGACTATCATTTTGCTAAAGTTGTCATTTTTTTTAAACAGTTATGATAAACTTAATACAGAATTAATTTTGAATTATCATTGATATTATATGAGAAAAAGTGTCAGACCATGTCAGCTTCTCGCATAATCCGCAATTTGGAGGACTGGGAACAGTGGGGACTCTTCTGTAGGGGTTCCCATACCTTAGCCGAGGGGTGCCAGTTTTAGGGCGCCGGCA
>QKQZ01052996.1:0-54805 GCA_003595255.1 Solenopsis fugax
TATATAACTATTGTCATTTTATATACTGTTCTTACATCAGCCTGATGCAACTTACCTGATAATGACACTTTCTCGGACATACTGGCTGATAAATTTCTATAAAAATATTTCACTGAAAAAAACCATTTTGATTATTAAATTATAATTTTATAGCATTTTATGGTACATCCGTACCATATGCCAATCTATAAAAAATGCAGATTTTTAATTGCAAGACACTGTAACTACTATCAGTGCAACATGGTATATTAAATATTGTAGTAAAGCTATCAATTATAATTAACATATTATATTAGATTTATTATACATTTCTTTCATTTTAAAAAATAAAAGAAATGTTCTAACTTATTTTTTCGTCGATAAATACCTTATCCGGCGTAAATGCAACAAAATGCAACGTGTCGGAATGCCTGGGAATGCCAGCCTGACACCCTGACACGAGATTCTACCGATTCTACCATCACTCGTGGTAACGGCAAAAATGTTCTTGAATCTGCACATTCTGATGAGTTTTGATACGCAAAATTAATAAGAATCCCTCTACCGGAATAAATGTGATTTATAGATTTATTTTGATAGATTTTGGAACGCAATCAACTGTGAGTTCTTTACTGAAAAATTATAAATATATCGGTTATCTCTCAAAAAGAAATCTCTTTTATCGATCTTTGATATGACTGCGCTCCAAAACTGATCAGAAAAGTTAAATGTAAAAAATATTAAGTTCTAATAATATTTAATTGGAATTAAATAAGTTCCATATATATTTCAATTTATATATGAATTGTTTTATTTCATTAGATTATTACGAATATATATACAAATAATGAACAATGTTATTAAACAAATTGATATTACATACAAATTGTGCTATATAAGATATAAATTTTTTCTCTCTCAAATACACATTATCTTAATGTTTGTTAATTACAGATATCTTACATATAGATATATTATTAAGAATTATAAAAAAATTATTATAAATATGGATGAATTATGATTTCTTACGTGTTCTACTCCTGAGATTCTGTTCTGGTGCATAAAATATAATACACTAAAATAAAGATTCCATATTGTTTATATAAACTTTTTTGACACACATGACAGTCATACATATACAAAAAGTTAAAAAAAAAGATAAAAAACATACCTGTTGATCTAGAAAGCTCATAAGATCATAGAGTTTACATTTAAATCCATGTGTTCGCAATGTAGAACGCAATTGTTCAATATTCACAGGTTCATACCGTAATATTTTATTATGTAAATCTTTATCAATATTCATTAATTTCATAAAGGCCTCTGTGATGTTTGATGACTTCTCCGATGGCGATAATACCATAGTTTCATAAAATTCCATTTCTTTATAGATTGTTCCTTTCTCAGAACTTACACTATCATTGCTATAATGAACATATACATATATAAATATAATAAAGTTACATTTATTATGTATATAAATGTTACTTCATTATATCTATATAAAATATAAAATGTCATACTACAAAATAAAAAAATTAATAAATATTTAGATTAAATTTACCTATCTTGAGAACAAGGCAATTCATCACCACTGTCTTCAATATTATCCAATTTTTCCAAACTATTATCATTCACGTTTCGTTTTTTTGATGGAGGACCCTTGTCTTCATCGCTCAAAAGTTCAGTGATTTGCTGTTTTGTCGTTTTCTCAGGTATTAAAGGATGAAGTTCGTTATAAATATGCGTTAACAATTTTACAGCTCTGCTACGTTTTTGTGTTTTTAATCCATATTTCTTCATTTCTCTCTAGAAATTAACAATTTGCTTGTAAGAAAAGAAAATACTTTCAGTTATAAAGATTTAACATTGTCACTAAACTTACATGTAATTCAGGAGTGTTCATATCGTTGTAATCAGGCGGAGGTGTAACATCTTTATCAGTTATTTTAGGCGTTTTTGCATTTCCAATATTTTGAATGTAATTACATTGAAATTGCATGGATACATGTGCAGATGCACCTCTTTGATTGCACAATCTATTTGTATCAATTTGTCCCTCAGATAAAGATTTTCTTTTAAAGTTCTTAATATTTGTAAAATTTTGGGTCAAAGATGTAATATTATCTAAGTTTCTATTATTATCTGTATCTTTACCTTTGTTACTTTCACGATTATTTTTATTATCACGTCTGCGTGCACTATCATTTTTAAATTCTGTCATACCTAATGAGTTAAATGATTGACTCTTCTCCAAAAAATGTTGTTTCTCATATTTATCAATATCGACGTTTGCTAGATATATATCATCTTCAAAATTAAGAGAAAAATTGACCGGCTTTTTTAATTTACAAGCATCTGTTTCTGATACGTTCTCGGCACAGAGTTCATTTTGAAGCAAGCTTTCCATATTTCGAACTGGACCGCAGCTTTCATTATTTAAAAAATCTGGGCTGGAAACTACCATAATCGGGCTAGGAATGGATTCCTTTTCCTGGTCATCATTTAATTCATTTAATCTAGATTTTTGTGTTACAGATGTTATTGCTGCTGTACTTAACTCATCTCGATTTGATTTATTAATATTTGCGTTATTAATATCCCTTTTTTCTTCCGAGTTTGTCACCATTACTTTTGAAAATTTCTCAATTTCAAGCAATTGATTGCTGTTTTCATTTTCTATATTCTGTTTGTTATCTTCTGTTTCTTTTTTAGACTGTTGCAGAGAATGAAACATAATATTTTCATGGTTAAAGCCATCGATCTCTGAAACGTGGCTAACATTGGAAAATATGCTTTCAACATCTGTATCTGACGAAACAATTATATCTGCGTCTTTTTGTGTCAAAACAGACTGAGTTAATATTTCATCTTTCTCAGCCTCACTAATGTTACTATTTTCGTTGATTGAATCAGATGTATTTTTACTAGACAGATTACTATCAGACTTATTTCTACTGATTGCTGGACGATACTTTGCTATGCTATTATCTTTGTGATCTTTCATGTATTTAGAATACATAGAAATCTCTTCCTCATCTTCCGTTTCCAAATCAAAGATGGTTTCGTTAAACAATTGATTCTTTGTTTCAGTATGTTGTGAACTTACTGCTGACACAGTTGTTACTTGTCCTGAAATATTCACGTGCTTTTCATATACTTTATTTGGCGAAGTAAAATTTTGTGTACAATTAAATACATTATTATGGGAAGATCCCATTATTATTTTAGACGACGAAGAATCTATATGCGAATTATCAATTGGTTCAACATCTTCTGTTTGTTCATTAGAAAGACGAGAATAAAATTCTGGATTTTTGGCAGCATACGATCGCATACGATGCTCTATTATAGTTAATCTACCGGGCCTTTCCTTCGTATTGACTGATTGTTCAATACTATTATCGTAAAGTTGAAGATTACAGTCATCGTGTTTGTCTACATGAAATGGATTCTTCAGTCTTACAGGAGATATTTGTACAGAATACTCCATGTCGGAATCTATCTCAGTATCCAACTTCGCATTTTCCTTCTGGATTTTTTCAATAAATAATGAGAGATTACTTTTCTGTTTCATCATCAAAGGGCGATCTTCGCAACATTTCGACTTACTGTTTTGGGGAGTATCAATTAAAGAATCTTTATTGCCGATAGAACATTTTAGGGAACTTGATTCTGGATTTGGATCAATTTCTATTACATTTTTCGAATTCCATTCTACATTTTTTGAATAGATAGATATATCTTTGTTTAACTCTGAATGTCCTGCGTTCTGAGTCTTTGCAGTTGATACTTTTTGAGTACAAATATCAATATCTGTATCTTGTTTAATTAAACTCAGTAATAAGTGAATATTAGAATCTTCAAGGTCTTTGGAATGTGTTATGGATTTATCAATGCGTTTCATTACAGGCGTGTCATCAAACATGTCAGGAGATACACTAGTTTCCCGTTTTGTAGATGTATTGCTTCCAGAATTTATTTCCTCTGATAATTTCAATGAAACATTTTTTTCATCTTGTAAAACGTATAAGTTTTTTGTAGATATATAATTATTTTCTTCTGGTGAATGTAAATGATCATTAACATCCTGTAATAGCGTCTTTTGAGAGCACTGAACATTTTCCACATTATTGTGCGTACAATTCAATAATGCATTGACAGATTTATCTATTTTTGAAAAATTTAATACCGTTTCTATATTTGAATGTACGTTTTCTGTAATTTTTTCGCAAACATTATAATCATGTTTAACTTCTGCTACATTAAATTTAGATCCCTTTTGACGCAAATAAGCAAATAAATCATTTATTTTATATCTCCTTCCTAAAGCTCTAACACTAGATAAAGATGTCTCAGAATCAAGTATTTTTGAATACTTATTGATTATTCCACAATAAACAAATTCTAGAAAGGCCAAGGCGACATCGTAGTCTGTATCAAGCCAACAAATCTTTTCTTTTGCGGTAGAGAACTCTGTATCATTGGAATTTACATCAAGTAAAATATTTATACAACGTGTGTAGAAAACTAATTTATGTGTCCATATGTGTCTGTCATTTTTCACGAATATAATAATGTCACTTGTAGAACTATCATTAAGCATATTTCTCCAACTTGTTGCTAGATCGTCAAGAAATTTTTTTTCTTTACAACACATATTGACTGTATTTGAAGAGATCGTTAATACTTCATCATTGTCCGTCGTTTTTATACTTTGTATTTCCTTTATTTCCTGCATTTGTTCATTAGTCAAAGATCTTTCAATGTTTATATTCAGTTCCATAAACTTCATAACATTCTGTTCTTCCTACAAAGCACAATAGTATTATATGTACATTACACATTATTTTTAAATATATATGTGTAATTTGTATGACGATGGTAGTTAACTTACATTTAATGTTTGTTCCATCTTTTCTAATGGTGTTATTTGAGGCGATAATTGTTTAACATAAAATATATCTTTAGTTAAAGTAAGTTTTGTCCTATCCCATAATGTATTCTCCTTTAAAAAAAAAAAAAAAGACAGATTTTAGTACATATTTGGAAACAACTTCTACTATATAAAAAAATTAGATATAATTACAATTTGATGTAATTGTTGAAGTAATTGACTTTTTATAATAATTTTCTCTTTAGCGTCATTAGATTCTATTTTTTCTTCAGATCTTTGAGTAAAATCTTTACATCCCATAAGTATTTCAGCAATTCTCTCTGTTAAGATGCGTTCTCTTTCTACAGCCGTACGTCTTTGTAAAATAGTTGGTTCAATAGGCTTTCCTTTAAAAAAAAAAAGAAAAAATCAGAAACTAATATAAGTTTATTATTAGTTATAAGATTTATCAACTGCATCAATTCATATGTAATTACTTTTCTTAGTTTTATTGGTAGGCCCATTATGTGTTGGTAATGTATTTCTACTGCTACTAAACCCAAAGCTTTGCAACGTCGTTTTCTGAGAATATTCTGCATTATTATCCAACACTGACGGATCTGAGGATATAGCCACGATCTGAGCGTCATTCCACTCTTCCAATTCCTCTTTTTCATATAAAGATTTGGAAAGTGCCAACGCAAGCTGGAGATCAGGATCATGGTGTGAGTCCTTAAAAAAAATCATTTAAATTGATTAATCTAAATCTAAAAATATTTTTATCATTGTCTTCTCATCAATTCAATTTAGGTTTCGAGAAAACTATCTTAATTAGATTTCAAGCAAATTCCAACCTGACGATTTGAAAATAATCTCATTGATATCTGAACGATTAAATACCTACAATTTTACATGGAGTAGGCTTCTTCTTGTCTTGTAATATAGGAGCAGAGAGCAGTCCTAACGACTTTCTTTCTGCGGCTTGCCGTTCTTGCAACTCCACTGCATCCATCAATTTTTTTGTGGACACGTTATTTTTCGTGGCACAACTTTTCATATGTACAGCTTGCGAATTTTCGTCTTTGAGATTTTTAAAGCACAATGGGCATACATAAGCCGTTTTCACATCAACTGAACTCTGTGGTGATTCTATTTTTTTCTTTTCAGATTTAAAAAAAGACGATTCAATCAATGGTTGTTGTACATCGTGAATAATCTTTTTATTTTGTGATTTGTGGCTTTTGGATTTCTTTTCGTTATTAATATTTTTAGGTTTGGAGTGGAGTACTTTTTTCTTGCATTTATTCGGAAGTCTGTTGCTGCTAATAATTTTCTGTATTGACTGCGTAGAATGTATTCTTTTTGGCGATTTAAAATCCAATATACTGTCATCATCATTTGAGGATTGGGATGTACAAGCAGTATCAACCTTGTTGCTTTCATTATCAGTATTATCATAAGTCTTGTTATCTGTTCTGAATAAAAGAACATTCTATGTCAATTTAGTTATACTATATCTTAAATATCTTCTATTTATACAAAGAATAAACATTTTTGCAAGATACAAATTTAACAGGGAAAAAGAACATAATAATAAAAACATTGTAGGATGTTTTTTATATACTTCAAATATATTTTTTCTCATTGTACGTTTTCAAAAATGTACAAATTACATTATGTCAGACTACAAAAAGTTATTAATTTAACATATTTTACATATGTTGCAATACCTTTCCTTATAACTTTTCCTTAATCTCAATCTTCTTTCTAGATTACCAGGTTTACAGAATTTATCGTTTTCAACGTCCATTATTGTTATATAACTTTGAGTGCTGTTGTATGAACTTTACTCATTTAGTCTGCGTATTCTCGTTAGTTTGCGTATTCTTTGATTCGGCTTCTCCTTTTGCTCTAGCCTGCTGTCTCTCAATCAGTTTCTCTATGGTTCCTCTTAAAAATGGAACAGTAGCGTAATCATGTATCATAGACTGTTCGTCCTCGGAGAGGTGGCTGACTTTATACTCTTCGTCATTTAAAAGAGGCTTAATACTGCAGAATAAAATTTAACATTAAATTTGAATTGAAACAGAATAGAAACTTACATTTATCGGAAGAAACCAGTTACATCAAGATTAATTGAAATTGAATAAATGAACAATGCAAATCGTAGATTTAAATGCTTAGAGAATTTACGTGAATATATATAAAAGAATATTTACTTTTTTCTCCAGGAAATGTACATTGCTCCAGCGTAAATGAGGGTTATGGCGAGCGACGCGAGTCGAACATATTTCTGCAGTGGTGTATTCCTAAAGCGACGTGGTTTCCTATACGTCTCGTCCGCGGGATCATTAAGCATTTCACAAAGACAGTGCGAAAGGAGAAAAACTAAATTAATATTAGCACGATCATGAACTGTAACGTTTTTACAATACGATCGCGCGAGTCTGGCGGCTATATATATATGATCTAACCTAACCTACATCGACCATTCATCTGATTCAAATTATTTGAACTGAATGTTAATAATTTTTGTTTTAATGTTATTAATTTTGTTTTAATTTATACATATAACTTACCTGATCGTTAAGATTAATCTAATACTGACCTTGTTAAGAGTTTCTGTTAAATATATTCAAATTTTTTAACCAAGCCAATTTATAAATCATTAATAGTATTTAATTCATACACGTGAATTTATTAAAATAAAAATGAGAACACATATATAAAATGTTATTTCATATTTTTATTGGCATAAATCATTTCACATAAGCTGTGTATATTCGTATATTACTCATCTGTGCTTTTGATAAAAATTTGTTCTTAACTAACAATATTTCTGGTGCAAATTTACAATAGTGAAACTTATAGTAGAGTTGTACTATATAATTTTTATATTTCACATAACGTATCTTGTTTCATTGTATCACATTTTACAGGACATTGGATGTTATTTAAATACATCTATTGGGTTTGTAAAATTTTATACTTTCAATGCATTTCAATTATGCCACAATTCGTATGTAATGCATGGAGAACCAGAAATTAATAATATAATGTGTCAATAGATACGAGAACTAATTAACAGACGATATTGCATTTTCAACTCTCAAAGTATTTTTAAGAATAAAAGTATGAATAACACAACTTTGCAAGTACGATACTTATGTAATACGATTATAATATATACCTAGAGCAAAATCATTTGAAAGTATTATATCTCTTGTGTTCGAGAGAAGAAAATTACCAAAAAGACATTGCAACAGTACCGTTTAAATACAATGATAACGTAATTGTTATTTCGAATAGACAAATACTTTCATCGTTACTTTCCAAAGATTATAAACTTGTAGGAATTCAGTTAAAATATATGATCAATCTCATACGAAATATTGTCAAGTTAGTAGTATGATGAGCTAATTTACTGCTACATGCATTAATAACTTGAAATTAAACTAAATTCATCTAAATAATCTATATATGCTTTGGTAGAAGCATGATTAATAATTATTATGTAGCTAAACTTAAACAAAATATAAAACTTCACATAGAAGTCGGTGACCAAAAATTCATTTCTCTTAGTTCAGATGGTTTAGCTTCGAGTATACTGCTGTTTACGTAAACAGACGATTTATCTGCCGATTTTTCTTCTTTTCCTATATACGTAAGATTTTGCGAAGATATCGACTTTTTTCGATTGAGCGGTTTACTTGGCTCCATGTCAGGAAACAGCTCGTCTTCCTCGTCTATCTTTGCCGTAATGACTTCTCTAGATTGACCTAATATGCTTGACAAAATCCAATTACCCTGATATTTTTCTTTATCCGGTATAAACGCACCAGTAAAGTATCGATTCGTATGAATCTTCCTACGTGCTTTTGGTGAACTATCAGGAGTTCCTGATGGTGATGCCAGTGGTGTCGCTGGTAACGACTTGCTCACAATTTTCGTCGAGTTCTCCATCTGCTGAGAACGCGAATCCGATGTGAATACCTTGGTGAATTTACCAGACATCATTTGACTAGCTACGTGAACGATCGATTTGCCACAAAGTGCCGGTTCACCATGAAAACCGTCATCCGTCCCCTGTGATTTAGGTTTTATATTTCCACTCGCTGAAGGTTTATGTACTTTAATTTCACCAGCTAAAACAACATCAATAATCATTTGTATTAATCAATATTACATTTCAAAACACAAAATTTCGTTATGTACCTGTATTATTATTTACAACTGGTATAAACGGTTGACATGGCAAAGGATGTTTGCTAAAATCAATCTGTTTGACTTCTTTCAAATCAGAAATGGATTTTTCATTTGTTATCTGATTTGTGGAGCTTGCAGCAATGTTTTCATTTAAAACTTCAGTTACAATGTGCTTCAATCCTTCTTGTGGTTGAGTATTTTGCGATCTTGGATATCTTACATAAAAGAAACTATCGTCATACGATGGTGGACTGAATGCAGCTTCGTCAAAATCAAATCTAAAAAAATTCAAAATAATAAATAATGTCGCGATTGACATAAATACTTCATATAATTATCAACTAAATAAATTGTATTATCTCATTTACATGATATTTTATATAAAATAATACAGTTTTATAAGAAACAATTATTCAACAAAATATATACAAATATTTAACTATAAATAACACACGAATTTATTTGGCAAAGTACCAAATACATGCATATAATGCAATAATAATTCAGACATTCCAATATCGCAGGTAACAATAACATTGATCGAATATACCAATCATTGTATATCTCCAGAAAAATGTTTTCCATGATAAAAAAAAGGATATTTTGCAAAGGCTTGTTTTTATCCTGCTCAAGGAAAGTATAAGAAACATCATTTCTTATAGTTTTTAAAGCAAGGAATCCGATGGTGTTAAAATTATGTCATATTGTAGGAATGCATAGAAAATTGAGTTTAAATTGAGAAAACGTGGCGTCGCAATCATTTGCAAGATAGGACGCTGCATGTATTAATAGTACATACTACGATACATCACATTTTAACATGAAAAATTTTATAAAATTGATGAAAGAAAGCCAATATCAGTCATAGTGGTTCTTAGTGCTGAATAATTTATAATTTTTACAACATCCAACTTATTCAAACTGTCGCATATTTGTCGGACTTGAAACACAGTCATAAAGTCAGCATATGTAACATTAATGTTTTAGAAGCATATATAAGATCCCTCCCTTCCAGGAAAAACTGTAAAGAATTTTATTGCAAAAAAAATAATACCTTATTCTATTCATTCACCCTATTCTTATGTTTTAATTTTATCAGTCTGATATGATTTATTAATATTTATTATACGTCATCTGAGAAAGGATGTTCTTTGTTCTTTACTTTCCTTGAGCAAGGCAAAAACAAGCCCTGTCGTAACATCCTTCTTTATTAAAAATAAAAACCTACCTATTGTCATTTCTTCCTTTCATCCATTGCGGCAATGAAATTCCACTACTGAGAGATCTATCTTGCTGCCTCGAAGTACCCATCTTCATGCAATTTCGTAAACCCAACAGTAAGCTTAAAACTTTTTTACATTAATTAATATACGAATACACAAAATGACATGCCAAAGAATGATGCTTTGTTATCCATATTACTCTCGCACATTTGGTATACGTGTTATTGTTTGTATAATACAAAAAAAAAGGAGCAGCACTCCAGTTTTTAGAGTTTCGACCACGTTACCGTTCGACTAATCTGCAATTTGGCAAACATTTAGGACACGGAAAGATTAATATTATTAATATACATTAAGTTATTAATATACAGTGAAAACAGACTTGCGAAACGAATCAATACTTACTTTCCTGTGAACGTTTATGGATGAAATTTTAATGATTATCCTCATAATTATAACCTGCTATTACTTTCGACGGAAATAGTAACGAATAAACGCAATATTGATAATATAATAAGATTACGCCATGTTGATAACCATAATGGCTGTCATCAGAATAATGGCCCCTGATGACGCATGCGCACAATACCATGATGCTAGAAATCGATTCGAGATCTCGGACGAAAAGAAAATTGACCAATCACATTAATCAGTTGACCGAATTGTCCAAATACAATTGGTCAATTCTCTAGCCATTCGAGATCTCAGAGCGATTTCTAGCCAATAGTATATGTTCTGTGTTTTTAGCATTGCAGTCAGAAATGATACTAGGGCCGTTATGTCCAACCTGATCGTTGCGATTGAGTTCCGAAACTCATTAAAAAACGATTTTAATTTTTCTCTCGTAGATGACGAATAGATTAGACACGTGAGAAAGAATTGGAAAGAATGAATCATGAATAGAGAAAGATATCGTTGTTGAAGAAGAGAAAACCAAATATTTTGATCATTTTAGATAAATGAATATGTTCGATTATTAATCAGGAGGCAATTTTTACATGGCAACATTAAAATTCAGCATGGCAGAAGTGGCAGCAAATTTAAAAACCATCTACGACAAGATATCATGTGCTGCTGCGAAGAGAGCACCGGTATTATTTTCTTAGTGCTTACTATTAATTAAATATATAAATTTAACTTTTTTTATAAATGCACTGAATAATTATATGAAGGACATTGCGTTTCGAAATATAAGGATTAGACAAGAAATGTATATCATTCTTGCATAGATCAAGAAATGTATATCATTCTCACAGGAATATCGATATTATGAACCGCGACTGGTAGCTGTTAGCAAATTACAATCCACGGGATCGATTTTAGCCGCATATGAGGCTGGTCAGAGACATTTTGGAGAAAATTATGTGAACGAGTTGTTGGAGAAGGCAGACAGCCCACTGATCCTTGAAAAATGCAAAGAAATTCGATGGCATTTTATAGGCAATTTACAAAGGAATAAGGTCAACAAAGTTTTAAGTATACCACATTTATATGTCATAGAAACTGTCAATAATGACAAACTTGCAAATGCGCTCAATAATTCATGGCCAAAATTTCGAAAGAGTGATGACAATAAATTAAATGTCATGGTACAAGTTAATACAAGTCAAGAAAAGGGTAATGAAATATTTATTATATTTTTTTATGTTTTATGTGAGAAAATTATAAATAGTTTCTGCTCGAATTTTGGATCCTATAAAAAAATACTTATAATTACAGAAAAAAATGGTTGCGATATTACACAAGTATCAACCCTTGTAAAATACGTTATACAGAATTGTCCTAATTTGAATTTTATGGGCCTCATGACAATAGGAATGTTTGGATATGATATCACAAATGGACCAAATCCTGATTTTATTTGTTTAATAAATTGTAGAGAGAAAGTACATAATGAATTGGGAATTGATATAAAAGATATTGAATTATCAATGGGAATGTCCAATGATTATGAACATGCGGTAAGGCTTGGGACAATGTCTACTTGTGAACAATGTTACTAATTGATTTTATGTCCTTATATAAAATGCATCTATTATTTTCATTGTAGATTGAACTTGGCAGTACAAACGTAAGAGTAGGAAGTGCCATTTTTGGTGATAGACCACAAAAGAATAATTGAAAAAATATAATTAATGTATTAAATCAATAATTTTATCTTGAGGGAAAAAGATATATCAAAGAATAGGAATATATTTGTTTATCTTGACACATCTCTTAATCAGATACGTAGGTATAATGAATATTCTTTCTGTAGAAAATATAGTTAATTTTCTCTATTCTAAGAGCTTTTCTCAATTCTCTTATTCTAATATGTAAAATAAAAATGTTATGTATATTGTCTTTCATTAAATTTGTCACTTTAATCTGTTCAGTGGATGTGGATGGTAAAGGAGCTGCAAAATTCTGATTTAGAAAAAACTTAGAATAGAGAAAATTATAAGAGATATATAATATACATATATACATATATATATATATATACATACATACCTATATATATGAAAAATAAATGTATAAAATGATTTGTAAAGTGTTAATAAAAATCATTAAGGTGTATTAAAATTAAATTTATAAACTATTATATAATTTATTTCTAACTATATAATTATCCTATTTTTAATAATATGAAATATACATTTTGTAAATAAATATAAGTCAAATTATTCAGCTTCAATTTAATTTTATAAACTTTAAGTATATATTACAGTGACATTAGTAGTGGCTTCAAATATTATCTATTATTTAATAGAGTTTAAAAACTATTGACTTTTGAAATTTGTACAAAAATATTTTTAATATTAGTATACTCTTTTTCTTTTCTTTTATCTTAATCCTAACATAATTTTCTTACTTCTTTTTTTATATGTCTTTTAAAAATATAATTAATAAATTATAAACTTATTGTTAGTACAGAAATTCTAACAATAAAATACATAAATTATAATAATAAAAATAGAAAAAAATGTGTTTATCTTTTATTTTAATACAAATTTAATATCTTTGTAGTAGGAAAATACAATTTTGTACATTTGAAACACAGGTCCATCTTTTTATCTCTCTTTATGTTTATTAAAATTGATTTTTAAATTTATGTTAATTAGATATCCTTTATTTTTGTAAATTATATAAATTTTTCTACCCTTCTCTTAAAACCTGTATTAAAAAATCTAATTTATATAAATATAAAAATTTATATAAGTAATTAAATGAGATTTTGCGGAACCTTATTAATTTATTATGCGTATGAAGTTTATATGATAAAAGGGCGTGGTCCAGTTTCAATCCTCAGCTTCATTATGTCGTACGGACACACATATGTAGGTCACCTTCACCGTTTTTTTTTTTACAGGAGTATGGTTCAAATGTATCTTGTGCAAGGTCACGAATTACGCAAGTTACTGCTCTTGAAAGTTATGGAAGTCAGTCAGTCACTTTCTTCGCAAAATCACAGGTCGTACGCAACGTCATTGTTCACCCAACAGTAATCAATCGATCAAAATTGAAGCTATTCTACGGAGATGCTACGAGTTAAGAAAAAGAGAGCTTACATAATTATTACATAAATTATTACATAAATTATGTGCTGTAATTTTCATCCCTTGAAATTATAACAGAAATTAGCTATTTAATTTTGGAATATACAACTCTGTCTTTTGAATTTAAAAAAATTTAGATGCGTTTATGACAATATTATCTATTCAATATCCATTTTTCAATATTAAATAGCTCCTTGACACATTCTTTTTACTCAAATACAACCGGTTTTTTCAAAAAATCCACGAAGAATTATTTCTAAGGAAAGATATTTTTTGGATTTTAAAATACAATTATTTTTAAAAATATTGAAAAATTTAAGAAATATTTTATGACATGCTTCTCTTATGTACTTCTCCATTCATTTGCAAACAACAACTACAGAAAAATTAGAGTTGTCCCTATAATACGTCAATAAAGAGACGGTTCCAATGCAACTTGACGTAAGCTTGCATCAGACAATCATAAATAAAGAGATTGGTGCACACTGTAGTCTTATATGATGAAATATTCATAATGCGAAGCACGAGACATGCATGACTATTGCAGTTTAGCATATAAATTTAATGGTAATATCGGAATTCAAGTTATATACGTATAACACTTCGTATATGTACGAGTGTAAACAACTTAATAATTCAACACACTGTGTTACCTTTCTTATGATTTAATAAAATAAAATTTGTAAATTAATTGATACATGAATGCACTATAAATTTCTTTTACTTTTTTAGATTTTTGCACTTTAAAATTTATAATATAATATTAATTGTATATTATTCTTATAGATCATAAAAAAAGTGCAAAACATTGTTCTAATACATTTGTTGAAAGAATGTTACGTTAAAATAGCAGCGTGTAAAAATATATGCGATATAAGAATTTGAATGTACTATATGAATGAATTAATCAAATTAATCTTAAGAATTACAAATTTACTTTTCAAAAATAGACTGGAATTCGTTTAAGAGTCAGATTTTTATATTTTCGGTACATTGTATTAATCTATACTATTGAAATGTGCAAGTGTCGGCATATGAGAAAAGCTAATTTATTTTGCAGTATATTGCAGGAAAAAATTTCACATGAATTCTCGCTTCTGACGTCATAATGGAACGACTATAATGAGAAAACAGGAGTTTTAAATTAGTACCAATCATTGAAGGCGTAAAATATATTCATAACAAGATACAATAATTTATAACTATGTGATGCAATAACGCCTTACTATGAATATCATGGCATGCGTACACGCATAACACTAAAGAAGTTTTTGAAAAAAATTGAATCGCACACAGTAGACAGGTTTACTACAGCACGCGTATAAATAGGCTGTTAGATTTAGACAGAGCAGTCAATCCGTTCCTCGTGTTTCAACGGGAAATAGAAAAACGACATCATGTTCAAAGTAAGTCTCTTTAAAGCAGAAACAACCTAAGATAGAGATTATTATTCATGCGTAATTCATATTTATCAGTTTGTAAAAGTAATAAGTTTTCAAGTTGGTAACAAGGTTGTAAGACTCTATTACATTTCTAAAATTATTATAATATTAATATTACTTATAAAAAAAGATATATTTATAATTTATATAACACATGACTATTAGCAATTTAATTAAAAAATTTTTATTTTTAATTTTAAGATAAGTTTATATAATTAACATTATAATTATTATTCCAGTATATATGACTTAATATCTCAAAATATAAAGTTTACGGAAATAAGCGTTTTTATAAATCTTGCAGCTCCTGGTAGTCTTCGGCCTCTTGGCCATCGTAAATGTCTACGCCGGCTTGATCGCTGCACCTGCGATCGCTATCAAGCCAGCTGCAGTTGCCATCGCTGCTCCTGCGGTTGCTGTTAAAAGTATGGACAATTCTTTGTCGCTGAAAGAACACGGCGAAACTTCACGCGATATAGCATTAAGAGAATTAGCATCCCGCACTGTAACGATTTTGAAACTGTTAAAACCACCACGTGTATCACATGTACGAATAGTAGCCTTGCAAATAATTAGTCGAGGATGCGGTAGAGGATGCGAATTCTCTTTCTCTATTTCTTTTTTTTATTTAAATTAACATCATTTCTGTTGCAGCTACATGGGGTGGTGCCGGCTGGGGTGGTGCTGGCTGGAATAATGGTGCTGGCTGGAAAGGTGCTGACTGGAATAATGGCGCTGGCTGGAATAATGGTGCTGGCTGGAATGGTGCTGGCAAATGGAGTAATGGCGCGTGGGGCAACGGCGCGTGGGGCAACGGAGCGTTGGACAACGGAGCGTGGGGTAACGGCGCGTGGGGTAACGGCGCGTGGAATAATGGCGCGTGGGGACTTAAGGGCTAGATCTAGATTTTTTTTACATTGACTGAGATATGAAAAACCTACCGCTATCCCACCAACAACTACACATCGCAGAATGTATCTCGCCCCTAATATCAGACACATGCGATTAATTCACTGATGTAGTTTCCTCTAAAGTCAAAATTTTCTTTTTCTATTAGAAAGTTTTTCCTGTTCTATTTGAAATTATTGATAAATTATTGATAAGTGCTACAAAAAAACATGAAATAATAAAATTTTAGAATTTTATAAAAAACTTAAGTGTTGTTTTATCTCGCACAAAGCGCATTTTATCCCCAGTGCTTCTACAAATTAAACATTTCCTAAAATAAAATAATATGAAGGACGTGCTACGATAATAGCTTCTACGTATATATTTTCATCTTATAATTCGTAATTCGTAATACAATTCCTTTCAAACGACTTTCAAACGAAAGACTTATAGGTAAAAAAAAAATCAAGCGTTGATTATAGAATAGGGTACAATTTTTATTGCATAACTACTTACATTGTAGTGTCATTAATTTGCCACATACAGAAGTAGTTACAGGTGTCGAGGATTTCCGAATAAATATAACATGTATCGTGTAAAGTCGCGTATAATATGAATATGATCGATTTAGTAGGCATAGGCGATTCCAATCGGGCTGCTGTAGCTCATGTGAGATACCTCGACAGCCGGCGAGTAAGCGATTCCAAGAGCGGCCGGGCGCACAGCCGCCTGTAGGGCCGGTACAGCGGCCGCGGCGTATGTCAACGGGGCTGGATGAGCAAGATGAGCGTAAGTGGTCACAGCCGGATTAGTCACACGGATGTCTGCCTTGCTTTGGCTAGAGAAAGGCGTGTCGATGGTCTTAGTTTGCGTTGCCACCTGCGCCAGATTACCATGGCTGCGTAGTATGTTGTCGGACGTTGACGTAATGGCATGGGGTTGAATGTGCGCTATCGGCGCAATCTGATACTGCAGAGCAGAAGGCAGGGCTCCGATGTAGCCGGCGTTGGCCGCGGCCAACATGCAAGCGATTACGAACAGCTGAAATAGTACTTTTCTTAGCAACGAAAGCTTTGAAACTTCAAGAATGCAGATTTATTCCTATATGTTTTCTATGTTCACCTAGAATCTAATTTATTGCAGTTGATCGTACGTACCTTAGCTGCCATTATGCTATACGGGGAAGATTCTGCGATGACTTTCGCGTCTGAACTGAAATACGAATGCTACGATCCGTGACAATCGGTACTTTTATACTTGGCGGACAAACGACGAACCACACGAAATCTTTCGGTACCTTACAGTTCGCTATGGTGGGATATAGTGTCAAGGATATATTTAATGTTGCGCCATTGCGGCGAACGTCTTACTCCCCGTTGAATCGTGTGCCCTTCCGATGATTTATAAGTACCTAAAATGTTTCTTCTTGTTATTATAACGTTCTATGAGATAATATTAAAAATTTATCAGTTATTTACTTTTATCTCTAACAATGTTTTAATTTTACAAATTCTAAAACTTGTACTTAATATATCGCCCTTAATGAGAATGCACTGAATTTTTACGGATATCACAATTTAGAGTAAAATTATGAATATTACTTTTCCTTAATTTTTTATATAACTTAAAGTGAATTTTATTTATGTATGCTAAAATCTTTTATATCCTCACAAAACAGATAAAAGAGATACAAGAAAAGCAACATGGAGAACTTGCTTTTTATCCTATCTTTTAATTTAATGTTTCTAAATCTAAGATTTCAATTTTCACATATTGTTATACTAAAACATTACATGTGCGAATTTTATATATCGATTGGTGCCGCACCTTCATCTTCAAAACTGGAACATCCGGCCTGGCCACGCCTCTCCGAGCGGAAAGTAGTCTAGCCTTGTGCTCCCTCTCAAACTTTTTCTTTTGGGGCATAACTCGTTACAATTACACTTCATTCTATATTCAGGAAACTGGTATCATTGACATTACCCGCATCTTAATTTTACATAAAAAGATAGATCTGTATTCCTTTTTCCAATACGAATGCGAGATATGCTTTCAGACAATTTCTGAAATTTCATTTGTGGATAAAGAAGATTTAATTACAATACACAAGATTTAAATACACATTATGCATATAATAAGATAAAGAATATTTAATAATAAAATTTATCCAAATATTAATGCAGATTTTTATTATTATTAAAATAATACCAATGACAGAGAAATATTAGCTAGCAAATAAAAACTACATACGTTTTTTTTTATTAGTTATGCATCTACAATTTATTCTATTTCCGCTTAACTGCACTGAGCACGTGCCATCATAGAAATTTTTTGCGCCTTCTGCACTATGTCAGGACAACGTCGTCGTCTTACTAATCTACAATCTTGAAAGAAACCTTCATTTCTCGGAAATCCATGCGATCCATCGGCATAAGTCACTAAACCTGTGGTAAATATAATAAATAAAAAACACAATTCACATCCGAATTACAATTGAAAAACAATATCCAGTTTAAAAATAATTGCGATGTTTTATTTACGAAATATGAAGTAATTGATAAAAAATTATTGTAACTTAATTATACATATACCTAAGCCCCAGATACGACCCCCGCGAAATTCTCCTTCAAATTTCATTCCGTCGGCTCGCCAGAAAACACCATGGCCATGAAACCATCCTTGCATAAATTCTCCTTCGTACCTAAGAGAAAGAGAACGTAAATATTTCGTACAAATATATATACGGGACAATATTTCTGAGTGAAACGCGTAATTTCGAGGTAAACTTGTGATATAACTTACTTTGCTCCATCGGAAAATACAATAACTCCCATGCCGGAGCATAATCCATTTTGAAACGCTCCATCGTATCGCGTTCCATCTGGTAGCACCAATAGACCCGCGCCGTGTTTCAGTCCTCTACGATTCCAATCGCCGATATATTTTGTACCATCGTCATATTTGTATGCACCATTCTTTGCCACACCTATAGACGCGCATATTTAGTACACAGGTATTTTATACGAAAATCTAATATTCTATTTAATAAGAAAATGTTCGTATTATTTTCTTTTTAACGTTTTGAACACAATTGACACTTTAATTAAAAAATTAAAATTAAAATTAAATTCAATTTAATCATATCCTAAAACAAATAAGTACAATCGCATATTCTTACCGTCACCCATGCCTGCATTGCTCTGAACACGTCTAAGTTAGCTGCGATCCTAATCCACTTATAAAAATCAATTCTTTATTAAATTACGAAAGATATTGGAATCTTATAGCTCTGTGTGAAAGCAACGGACTTGTGACAAGTCGCGAGTTCGAGACCACATCTCGTATATACGCGCGATTTTTAAGTTCATTATTTTTAGTAAAAGTCATAGAGGAATTAAGAAAGATATCTGGGAAAGAGACAGGGAGACCTACAAGATGCTCAGGAAAAGATAATGTGGATTAGACACGTAAATAAAGACATACAAATTTAGATATAACATGTTAATATTCGGTAATGAAAAATTTACATTTTTCAAAATGTATATAAAGTAAGGCAAAAAATATTTATAAAATCGCATTAAATACATCTATACAAAACCAAATTGCGATATCACTCATTCCTTTGCCTGGTCTCCAGATGCACCCACTAAGTACCATCGTGTTCTCGCTTCCACTGCAACTTTTCTAACTAAGCGTTTGCGATCGTTGATTATTATCCCCAATTTGTCTAATACAGTCTCCTTGTAGGGGTTTATTAGAATAACAGGATAATTAGCATAATGGGCTAGACATTCTAGAGCCGCAATTCTGACACCCTATTAATACCAAAATATTAATTTACACAGTGATATAATGAAAGTTTGAAAAGTTCAAGTTAATGTAATTAATAATTTAAATAATATATTTAAAGTGGTGATCGTGGCGTAAGAGTTGTGTCTGCTTTTTGTGCCAAAGATTTAAATCTAAACCCAGAACATATCAAATTTTTAATTGATCACCACTTCTCGGAAAGCAATGACAAACTATCAAGAGTACCTTTGCTAAAACAATCATCACACAGTCATGAAGAATCAAAAGGACTTGAAAGAGAGACATAATTACCATGATCCGATGCGTTGATAACTGCATCAGCCTCGGTATTACACATTGTAAATTATCAGAAAAAACATCATGTTTCGTATTAAGAAAAAGTTTGAGTGATATCAATGTCCAGAGCACTAAATGTTCATTGCTAAGCGATAGAGACTCGATCAATAGTGGCACCAACTGAAAATATAATATATTAATCAAAATATTATTTCTATTGCAATATTTTTATTATTGATGCAATTTTATTATTAATGATAAAAACTTACCTCAGTTAAATGCAAAAATAATAATTCTTCAGGTATTTGTTCTAGTAAATGTACCAAAGCAATAAGATAATTCTGTCTCATTGTTCTTGTAAAATTAATATTTTGTCGCAACAAATGTTCGAACACTCTTTGTTTGTAGAAGATTTTTACGTCACAGAAATTTTCCGTTATCAAAATATCCTCGTATTTACTTACTAAAATTTGATATTGTTCACCTATAAATTGACCTAGTTCATCGTGACTTAATAGGTGTGAAAGCTGTAAAAACGAAGATAAGAAACATTACATTACCTATTTGTATTATAACGTATTAAATTATCATTACATTTAACCACACGTACATTCTCCAGAAAGTATTGAGACTTTGCGTATCCTCTCATGACAAGTGCTTTAGTCATCCAAATTTGAAAATTAACTGTATGTTGCTTTAACTTGATGTCATTGTTTGCACTTAAATTATTATTTATTTTGTCTTCTAGATAAGATACAACCCTATCAAGATCTGATAATTTTATTTTATTTAATAACACAGATAAAAATTTACTGCTTGTTTGCCTTATATCCAGATTACAATTGCTAATTGCTAGATTATACAGATTTTCCACCATATTATTATTTATATTCAGGTCAATTTCTTTTCGTAAAGAAATAAAAAGATTCATCGTTATAGTTACATCAGTTTCGGGAACTTTTGTATTTAAAGCCACAGCGTATTTTGCTACAATCACACGTTGTTCCTCGATTGTAAGATTTCGTATAATTAACTGGCATATATTAGATATCAACATTTTACAATCGACAACAGTGGTCTCGTATAAAATTAATTTATCAATAATATGGCATTCCTTATATAGAAATTCACATATATTGTAATCAGATTTCTTTAAAGCAACTAACTTCTGGATATTCTGTAATGCTGTGACACATATATCAGTATTAACAGTATTTGTTATCATTGTAACTATTTTTGGGAGTATTACACAACCTAGTTCACGTATTTTAGCAATCGCTGATAAAGCTTTTATTCTACGTTTTAGTAATTCTATCTCCATTTCATCTGAAACATTTCATCAACATTACTCTTCACGTTCCTATATATTCTATATTGTCAGATGCAAGTATATGTTAATACTATATATCCGTATTTAACTTACCTAAATTTGATAACAATCTCTCTTTAATTAACATTGATATTTCTTCAAGATATAACGCAGCAAAATCTATAATAGTTGTATGACATATAATTTGTATTTTATCGCATCCTGTTTCAATTTCATTGCATACTGCATTATATAATATAGAACGTTGCACATCATTTAAATACGCCTTTTGAATTGTTAAACCAAAGAATATTTTACTTTTTAATTCAATATTCTCTGCTGTTAAGCCATCTAAATACATTTGAGGTATATTTGTCCATGATAACTCTGGAACATCTAATTTAATTTCATTACATTTAAGTTCAATGAGCAATAGTAATAGTACAAATAACAAATACGAAATTTTCATTATATTAGTTTCACTGCTTCAACTTACCTTGAATGCAAAAATCATAATTGGAACTAATCTTTATCAAATTATTTAATGTTTCTATCAATGTAATTTTGTCATTTAACAATTGGATAATATTTTTTGTAGAATATTGTCCAATACATAGAGGTATTACAACTTTCAAAATGTGTACACATATCGTTTTGTTAACTGTGGCTATTGTTTCCAATAGTGTTTCAGAGGGTCTATACAAACTAAGTTGCACATCGCATAACGACCATTTTATATCAGTGATTATCTTATCAATAAAATTTTTGCAAACAATTTCATTAACTGATATAACTTTAATTAAAGATGTTATTGCTTGTAGAGCAGCATCTCTTGTTTTAACGTCCCTTCCGGACATTATTTCTTTCTGCAAAATTGTCCATAGGTCTGGTAGATAAGATTCTATTTTTGACACCCCGAACGTTTGAACACTTTCACGTAATAGATTTAAGGAATCAAGTTTAGCAACCATAAGAGTAGAACTTGATTTATCAATTATAAGAGGTAAGCAATAATCCGCAAACTCTGGAACGGCGCATAAGCAGGGCATCAATTTTTCTGCCAAATCTTCCCGAGTCACATTTATATTTTCTACGGCAGACTGCAAATCACATAAATTATGTATTTATGTGTTATAAATATTTCACACAAAAAATAATACAAAAAATCAAATTTGTAATATAATTACAGGATTAAAATCAACTGGAAAATAGCATGCCACAACTTCAAACATTTCTTCAGTTAAATGACCTAATGGAAATTCTTTTATAAAACGTGGTAGCATATTGAATAATAATATGAGATTATTTGGATCTCTTTCACCATCCATGGAACTGATAACACCATAAACTAAATCTGGTCCCATAGATCTCAAATCATCTGATCTATTTTCTATTAAATTTTTAAGTATTAGATATATTATGCGACGTTCAGATAATAACTGAGATTGGCATTGAACGTGCTCAAACATAACTCTTAATAAGGATGATGATGCGTTTTGAGGTAAATGGGTCATGTTTACCTAAAAAAGTTTATAAAAATTTACTGAAAGAAGAAAATAATACAGAAGATAAAAGGGCTTCTGAAATAAATACTCACAATTGCTTGAATACCATTTAGTACAAATGGTATAACACTATAATGATCCTTCATCCTATCGCAATAAAACGTAGTAATAAAATACAATTCCGATTCAGTAAGATAATCTTGGGGGAGCTGCGACAAGACGAAAGACAGGGCTGTAACTCCCTTTTCCCTTGTAAGAACATTTTGGTCTGTCATGTAGGAACCTAGTATCTCCACAAAGGTACAGAGTTTCATAGAACCTGATTTTATTTCTGAAATGTAACAATGATTATAGGAAGATTCAAGTTGATACAAATATATAACTTGAAATTATATTTCTCTGATTCTGAAGAAATAATAACAGAATTATTTCAATATATTATTTCTTTATTCTAAACATATTTGAGCGAGATAAAATTCAAATTTGTATCTCTTACCACTGGCTCTAATATTTTTCACATATGTAACATACGTAACACAAGTACACAAAAAAATGTTTTAAAAAGATTTTTTTGTAAGACACATACCGGAAGCTATATTTCTGCATAATGAACTTAGAGCCGCTGTATCTTTGAAACTAATATCCAGTCGTTCTTTTAAATCAAAATTCAGAGACGAGGCCATAACCAAAAACCGTTGTTTACACGAGATACTCAACATAACCCAGGCATGATGGTAGGAAAGCAACTAGAGAAGAGTCATCGAGGACTTCGAGGAGTTCTATCTCAGTGTGATGTTTCGCACTGATTGGCTAACGAAAGTGAAGATTTTCGGGTGATCCTGAAATTCTCTATCGTACAGTTCGTCTGAATGGCTCAACGTATGATAAATGTGACATCAGCGTTCTCATTCAGGCACATCCATCAGAATTAAAAGTCAGTGTTAAAAGTGTTGTTTGTGCATTTTGCCTCTAGATTCTTATTTTTCCGACATTTACGATAGCCACGTGATAAGTGAGATTAAAAGGAGTGAAAATTTAAAAGGAGGAAGAGAGAGGGGTGGGACAGCTGTTTCAGAATCAATGCCCGCGTTCAGCAGACTCAACATGTTGAGGTATTCTTCTAGATCATCCAATTAGACCTTTAGATCTAGAAGAATACACCAATAACAGCGAGCGCTCACTCAACTGTTGAGTCCGCTTAATGCGGCCATTCAGAATATAGAAGGTTATCGGAATTGTCCGGAAACTCCGAAATAGAGGCAGAGTAGGGAGACTTCAAAATAAAGGGCTTTTACTGTATGTATGTATGTATGTATATACGCGCGGGAATAATTTAGAGAAGAGTGCGTTCATATAATTGCTTCGGGATCTACGAGGCATAATCTTATCTCATTTTTGCCATTGCGTTTTCAGGAATTAACGCCTCACGTACCGACAGTCACGTTTATTAAATGCTACGTTCATTTACCGGGTCTTCTATTTTAATTGCAGCATGTTGAATGTCGTGAAGTATCATACGAAAGCATTAGGAGTGTATAATGCTACGAGACACATATTTAGACAGCAACACCTGTTTACGAATGCGAGAGCCGACGTCGTGCGATGTAACGATGTTTCCTTGAAGGAATACTGTTCAAAATTCCTATTGCAAAAGGTAATAAATTCTCCGCATGTCTGACAGTGCTGTGTGCATAAGTTAATGTTAGATATACTAATTTTAACGATTGACAGAGACCACTTCAACAAGTTAATGTTGTAATTCGCAATTATGCTTCAAAACCGAGCAGTAAACATGACAAGATTGTGGGATCCTGGTTGCTCACCTGTGGCGGCATGGTTTTTGTAGCAGTTGCGCTAGGTACCCTTATTTATTTTGTATACTATCACTACATCTGTGTTATAATGAAGAGCATTGTAGAAAAGACATATGGAAAATAGAATCTTGAATGTAAAGTTCTCTTCTTTATAAGTTTTAATAGTCTAGTACCTGTGCGTAATTGAAATTTATGTAATATTTAATCGTACAATAGACATTTAAGTACATGTTAAAACAAATAAAACGTATTTATAAAATGGCCAAAGATTATTTTTCCTTTCTTCTATGTATTTAGGTGGTATAACGAGACTCACTGAATCAGGCTTGTCTATGGTTACCTGGAAATTGCTAGGAGAAAAAATGCCTCTCAATGAGGCTCAGTGGCTCTCTGAATTTGAGCGTTACAAACAATTTCCTGAATATAAAATGTAAGAAACGATAATGTTGAACCAATATAATAATGTATAAGGTGTACTTATGCTGTTAATTTTTCTGTAGAACCAACTACAGTATGACGTTGGAGGAGTTCAAACGTATTTGGTGGATGGAATATTTGCATAGAATGTGGGGACGTTTAATTGGCGCTGCATTTGTAATTCCAGCAACATACTTCTGGTACAAGGGTATGCTAAAACCAGGAATGAAAACGCGCGTTGTTGTCTTAGGATCGCTAATTGGCCTGCAAGGACTCATGGGATGGTACATGGTTAAATCTGGATTGGAAAATCGTTTTATAGAACCTTCCGATATCCCGCGGGTGTCGCAGTATCGTTTAGCCGCGCACCTCGGATTGGCATTGCTTTTGTATACTGGATTTCTCTATAACGCTTTGGATCATCTGATTCCTGCTCAAAAGCTAACTGCAAATGTCTCTAGCACTGTAATCGCGAGTAATGCACTGAAAGCACTGAAAAGGTTTAAAGGATTAATTCACTCGACAAAAGGACTAGTATTTGTCACTGCTTTGTCGGGAGCATTTGTAGCTGGAATGGACGCTGGTCTTATTTATAACACTTTTCCAAAAATGGCAGATAAGTGGATACCTGATGATATACTCGGTATATCTCCAGTATTAAGAAACTTCACAGAAAATCCAACTACAGTTCAATTTGATCACAGGATTTTGGTAAGCTGTGTATACAGTTGTTAATTATGTTACATATTATTTCATATACATATAATTTATGCAGGGAATCACTACCATAGCATTGATTACTTGTTTGGGTGTTCTGTCTCGTAAACATAAACTTCCTGGTCGAGGAAGAAAGGCTGTAGCTGCGGTACTTTGTGCTGGCTATCTTCAAGTACTTTTAGGCATTTCGACTTTATTATATCATGTTCCTCTAACGCTAGCTGCGTCGCACCAATCTGGCAGTCTTATACTTTTAAGTACTATAATTTGGCTGTGCCATGAACTGAAATATTTAGGAAAATTTGCTAAATAAATTTGTGAAATAGTACAACTGTAATTACAAATTTGTGACATTTGTACAGATTAAAAATAAAAAAGATATTTATTCACAAAACGTTACATTTTTCTTATTTATTCTCATGTGTTTTTTATATTACTTAGTTTAGTAGTAGGATATCAGACAGAGCTTTTCAATGTTTTCATAACGTTTTCGCTCTTTATTTCACAATATATTGTTATAATAATTAGTGATCTTAGGAACTATTATATACATACTATAACTTTGTTTTCTAAACAACATGTATATTATCAAATATATGTAACATGAAATAATTATTTTGTATTATTTTTTGTATAATAATTAATTTTACGTTTTCAGGATGTGACACAATTTCAAAAAATATCAGTGCGTAAAGATCGTGAAATACATATATGCGTAACAATTATTCCAAAACAAAATTGAATGGTTCAATATCAATTATTCTGAAATATACGTTATGAATTATACGTAAGCGAGAAATAACTCTTTTATTTATTATTAGAGATATAATTTATTATTTAACTCAATTCTTCAGAAAATATCTTTACATATAGGGCACTTATTCTATTATGGCCAATTATTTGTTGATTTTAAAATACTTCGCATGCATTGGTCCAATACAGTAATTATTAATATTAAGTACCATTTTTTATCAGGCAGTTAAATTACATTTCATTATTGTAACAATTTTTATTTACATAAGAGTTATTTTCTTCCTATTTTGGCGACGTTTGACATCACACTTTTGCTTAATGTTAAACTGAGCGCTAGTATTAATAGAACTTTCATCTTAAAATATTGAATACCAAGAAAGTATTATTCAAAACGGCCAAATTTTATATTAATTATTGTTACACGTGATCTACAAATATAAATACATATGAATTATATAATCTAGAGATCTTAGTTAATATTTTCTGAACCTGTTACTATGTGTTTGTGTACCGCATACAGTATATTTTTTGATGAAAGAAATGATTATTGCGCTCAATTTTTATCGTACAACTGTATTTCTTTCATAATTTGGACACTTTAAACTGTTACGAAATAATTATATCTGCTAAGCTTAACATCAGTTTAATAAAAAGAGATGTACCATTATTGTGACTCTTCTGCATTGAACAGTACTTAATAATTAATACTACATATGCGTATAAATGCAATTTTACTGGTTATGATTTCTTTATAATTTTCAAATACATTAGTCTCTTCGTCGCCTTTTTGTGAAAAAAGAAATTTTCACTTCATTGACACACATCTTTAGAAGAAAGGAGATTGATATCGTAGCTGGCAAAATTAGGTACCAGAGCTATTAAAATATTAAAATTTTAATGAACTAGTCAAAATTGGGCAGTGCAGTTTTTTTATACGCACAATTTAAGTGATACATATAAAATACAAGATTATCACGATCAAATCTTATTCAATAATGATAATCATTGACTTGTTTGATGCAAAGCACTCTTTGAGAACTTGTCTCTGGTATATACAATATATGCAATATATATATTGCACATATAGTAAACCTATTGGTTACATAATTCGTAATTTTGTTTATGTGAGATAAATGCAAATTTACCCTTAGTCTTATTATCATAATTCTCTTCTAAATGATTCAGTTGTCAAAATCTTATTCGACATCTTAACTATACTTACAAAACAATATTAGGCCTACAAAAATTTAGATTTTTACGAAAAAATAAAATGTGAGTATACAATAATTTAAAATTATTTTACTATATTATGTTAGAGAGTAGGACAATGGATGTATTAGAACAGAAATATTAGTTTAGTGTAGAATATACGTATTAAGAAACTGAAATAAATTCTTATATTATTTTCTTATGTAAGACTAACTCGTGACAAAAATTACGAAGAAACAAGTCAATAGTTGCAAATAGAGCATAGATAGTTAAACGAGTCCTAAGTATATAGTATTTTGCAATGAGTATTATATTTTCTTTTTTTTCACTATTGTCCATTGAATACAGTTATGCTCTTCGTATTCGTACGTGATGTAATGACACGCAATGACACAAATAGATAAAAAATCACCATTTCCCCTCTTTTGCAAAAGCAATATGCTATACTTTATATAATATGTATATATAAAGTATATAAGTGATATATATATTTTTTTATAAAATATTACCTCACATAATGGCCGTTCCGTTTCAATGTACAATTTAATATGTCACTTTTAATAAGTTTTGCAATCGTAAGAAAAGAAAAATTTTGATAATGTGACACTGCATAAACTTACATTACGAATTATAAAAAATAGTATGTTCATACGTTTGTATGTATATATATCTTACGTAGATATAAATAAATCATTTCAGTCAATTTTCTTGATGAAAAAAATTCATCGTATTGAAAAAAGCCGAATTTATAAAGATATGCTTGTTTTATTCTATTAGTATTTTCTCTCTCTTTCTCGCTCTTACTCCTACACACATAACTTTTTTATTATACACTTTTATTGCATGTGATAACGTATATGGATAAATATATGATACATAGCGAAAAGAAAATTGCACTTAATTCGCGATTTTATTAAATAAATTTATAATAGAAAATTTTGTTATGTCCAATTTATCCTAAAATGATTCATCACTCGACGATTATGTGACAAAAAAAGTAAAACTATAATATTCTTTGATATATGATTAACAAGTTTTGTTAACAAGCGTAAAAGTATGCCTATTACTGATTACTGATTGAAACATACTTTGTTACGTGTTTATGCATGTTATCAGTTCAGCTAGTCTTCCCAGAGATGTTATCTGATTTCTCTGGATTTACAATTACTTGTATTATGTAACCTGGCTGTACCTTTGCTTCTTCTATATGCATTTTATCACCAAGCAATTTACCACCAAAGAACCACCTTTGACGCGAAGGTTCCAAACCCTCTTGACTCTATAAATAATAAAATTATTATTATTATTATTATTATTATTATTAGCATTATCAGTTATAAGCAATTATTATAATATAACATATGTACACTCAATTAAATATTCAATTAATCTTATACAAACCTGTAATTTTTTCTTAGCTATAGCAATGGTGTCATTGCTATAAACAGGTAGTTTAACTTCTCCTAAAGTAGTCGATAGTCTAAGTTTTAAAGTTTGTTCTGTTCCTTCATCGACTGGTTCTATACAAAATTGATATAGTAACAAATTAAAAAAAATTTTTCTGCAAATTATTACACTGAGATAAACTTTCGAAATTTTATTACCTGAGCAATCAGCAGGTGAGTCTCTCCCACTATCTTCTTTTACGATATTAATTGGGTAGGATAAACAATAAATAGGTACTTGATAACGAGTCCCTAACTCGTCATAACATTCGGTTAAGAAACCATTTGGTACAGAAATATTAGCTCCATCTAATATGGCCTGTGCCAATTGATAATCTTGTGCTTCTGCTGCAGTTGCACCCGCCCTCAATGCATCCCAAATTTCTTTACGGCCATCGAACGCTGGTGCAGTGTCCCAAAATTCATCTCGCTTACTTCTCAGCTGACCCTCAGTCAGAGGTACATCCGATTTCCATCTGATTACCTCGTGACATAAAAGATGATTTTTTCTCGTATTCCCTATATAAATTAATCCTTTTATTCACAGAGATACATGTAAATAAATTTATTAAAATTTTCAAAATTCTTTTTTATAGGAATTAATGTATGTACATTTCCTATGTATTATAGAACTGCTATATCTAAATAACACAAAATCTATGTAATGACAGTAGATAATCTAATCTTTTTATACAAATTTTTTTTTCTTTTTCATGTCATATAGATAATTGTATAATTGTTAAATTTGTAAATGTATTATAAAACTGCATTAATTAATAAGAACATCTAGTCAAATCTAAATTTTATGATCAATAAAATGTTATTGAAGTAAAATCTTTAGAAAGTGTCAAGTAAAAATCAGCCATAGACTCCATATAATCTACACATGCATTGCTGTTATGTTGATTACACTATGTTGATATTACTCAAACTACATTTTTATAAATACTAAACTTAATTGAGTAGATATGAATGATACTACACTTAATAGATAACGTACATCTCAGATACTAAGACAAAAATAAAGTTAAAATGACTTCAAGGTTAGTTGATGTTCAATGTATCTTCTACAGTAAAGATTTTGATGGCAATCTTACCCGAATTAGTTCTGCTCGAATTTTCCGATGTATCATTGATTGAGGCATTTCTTGCCCTCGTTATACCTATGCAGCCTCCCATTCTACACAACCGGAGCAAGTAAACATTTCACTAAAATTTAATAACACTTCGCATGCCATTTTCTTCCATCTTATCCAATCGAACTCTTGCCGTAGCCATATTGAGTGCTTTCAAGGAGAAATGAGGTTTACATCTCCGCTAACTTGGGTTTGAGTCTTGGCTAAGTGTGGTTCGAGTCTTTGCTAATTGGGGTTTGAGTCTCGACTAAATGTGGTTTGAATCTCGACTACGTGTCGTTCGAGTTTTCGCTAACTGAGATTCTCATTTCTAGCTGCTAGATGGCGTTTGAATCCCTACTGCCTAGGATTGGACGAGAGGTGTTATACTGTGGTCTCCATCGAATGGAATTTAAAACTCTATTAGTGAAAATTTCTATCTGTCGCGACATATTGTTGTTCATGCAATCTTCGATAAACAATTTCATAATTTAATTATTATTTTAATAGATGATAAATTAATCATTATTTATACACTGCGCGCGTTATATTTTAAACACATTATTGATAATGTCAATATAATATATAGATATTAAATTTGACGAAATGTGTTAAATCTCTTAAAAATAAAGTAATTTACAAAAATACACAAGATTTAATATTTGATACTCTAAACTTTCCTTTAGAGAGACAAAATAATGCAACAAGTCAATAATATAAAAATTAAATTTTAACCGGTTAATATAATATATCGATTAATTTAAAATTAAATAATAGTTTTATTTCTTTTACAAATATAGTCATTAAGAAATTTAAATTACGAATAACAAAAAATATTAATGCGCAGTATCACAGTTGCGTCCCGAATGGATCAATACGAAAATGCGCGCACGTCCCCGTTTTCCTCTCGCTCACCCTCGCAGCTTGCGATGGCTTGCAGATGACTCCTGCGAGCTCGCCCAGTATGTCCATGTCGGAGAATCGTCGAAGGTATTATCGTTCAAGATAATCCTTCTTGCCGATTCGCATTTCAATACAATATTTATCTTTACTTAGAATTTTATTGTCAAAATTAGAATTTAACTACAATCCAATGTATTCTGACATGTGAGAGTGAGCCTATTGGATCATCATAATGGGAACCAGATACGCGTCATGTAATTACCATGTGTTTACTATACTTTTCTTTCTGTTAGAAAAAAGAATAAATCTTTTTTAATATTTTTATGTATATGAATATATATATATATATTTTTTAAATGCTATACGATGTATTTATTTCTAATAAGGATTTTAATAAATAGACGTAATTTCCAAATATAGAGAAACAATTTAAAAAAACTTTAATAATCCTATAAAAATTTTTAATTACAGACAGTTTAAAGCTCGCTAGTCTACACGATGCTTATCAAAGACTACTTTATGGGTCTCAGCCTATACCTTCCGGTTTAGATATTGCAAACATATTGAAATATTTTTCTCAAACCTTGCTATGTAAGTGATCGAACGAGTTATATCTAACAAATTGCGATGTATGTGCTTCCTTCTTTATATTATAAGAATTCGTTTCTCAACTTGTAATCGCTCGAATAATTCGTCCCCAACAAATGAAATATAGCAAAAAAAAATTTTCAGGTCTGTTAAAAGAATCATCCGTGTCGCCATTCGACATGATCAAATCACAACAGCTCGATGGAGAACGAATGGCGTTGTTCCCAAGTTTGGATTACAGGCAGCTTTACAACGCGTTGACGCAGATGATCGATGTTGTGCCGTTGATTCACATCGGCCTGCCAGGTTTATCTTCGAAAAATGCTTGTCAAGCAACCCTTAATTCTACATGCATAATAAATATAATTTACATCCACTTTTCTAGAATTCGGGAAAGCCTTGCTGCAATGTCTAGCGTGCATGTTGCTATTCCTCGATCACGATCTGATCGATAATTTATCGTACTTAACTGCCAGTACGATATCGGTACTTCCCGTGGAGCTGCATGAAGAAATCGTCAATTATCTCTGTTTTTACATTTTACCGTTCATCATCAGTGAGTTTTTCCATTACATTTATATTTGTGTTAGTATAGTGTTACCTGAACTTGTATATTATATGATAAGCACACATTCACTCGTCTTTCTAAGAGAGAATAACAGCTGCCGGAAGGGAATGTGAGTGTGGAAAGAAAATTTTAGTATTTTACCGATAGGAGCTTTTTTGTTAAATGAAAAATTGGCTTGCCGGCTAAAAAAACAGTTAATAATTAAAAAGTAGAATAGTGCGCAATTTTATTTTAAATATTAATATAATTTCGACATAAGCTTTATTCAGATTTAATGCTTTTATTTTTATGACACGACTTTATCCTCCAGATTAGCTTGTAGCTACAATTATATTATCAAGATTTAATCGTATTAAAAGCTGCGATAAAGAAAGAGAGAGGGAAAAAATGGTATATTACAAGCATTTAAACTTTCAGCGAGGAAACCCGAAATCGGAGACGAGAGTGCCGCTAGTCAATCAGTGGCCGCTGTTATAATGATGGTGTTTCAGTATTCCAATAATCCAGGTATCACATACATACATGTGTCATAAGGAGAAAAAGTATAAAATTAATGCGAACACTTATAAAATTATATTAGTGTAAAGTGATAATCGAATTAGATAATTAATTCGCGCTAGTATCTTACGCTTTTCTAAGATGTTTGTTATTACAGAAATGTATGTATATGTGTGTTGTGTAAAAAAGAATATTAAATTTGTAGACATATATTTGTATTACGAAAGAAAACATTTTCTCTTTTTCAGCACATCACTGTCAACTGCTGGAGTGTTTAATGGCCCTGAAGCCGGGAGTCGTGAAAGACATACTTTGCGTTATCGCCTACGGCACCGCGTCGGCGAGAGCGTCAGCTGCGAAATTGCTATTTTATTATTGGCCTTCATTTAATCCAAATCTATTCGATCGCCGCGCGGTATTGGTAAAATTTGCTAGTGAGCATTAAGTATATAATTAATAATTAATAACAATAGTACATTGTTTGTACATGTATATATATTTTTACACGCAGTATTACAATTTATTAAAGTTCTCAAAATTTTGCTATATTTGTGATATGTTATGTGTTATTATACACTTGTGAGAGAAAAAAATTATTAAATTTTAATAAATAATTATTTGAATAGTTGCAATAAAATATTTATTAAAATTTATAATAATTTTTTCTCTTAGTATATGTATTTTGATATGCATTTTGCGCACAGAAAAGAAAACAATTATAAAATGTTATTTGTAATATATCGATATACATTGCGGGCAAGAAACAGTTTCCGAGATACGACATACAAAAGCAATTATCTGCATTTCAGACGATTTCACCCCGTTCGTGTGCCAACGGGATAGCTGTCCGAATGCCGGCAATGCGGAAGCTGCGAAAGTCTGTTACAATCATCACATTTCCATCACGTACGCCGTTGAGTTTCCACCTCCTTTGTACCTTTGTATCGAATGCGCAAACGAGATCCATCGGGAGCATCCGAATCAAATGTTTTACGACATTTTGCATCCGATGCAACAGGTGTCCATGGTCTGCGAGAACAAGGTGAGGATGCATAACTTCTTATTGGCGCACACATTCGTTCAAATATTTAAAATCTAATATTTTTATCTTCTGTTTTGGAATCAGAATTGCAGGGGGGCGGACAAATCGGCTATCAGCGTTTGCTTCTCGACGGAATGCGCTAGCTACAATGGGAATCATCCCATAAGATATTGTCAGCAGTGTCACAGTATCCGTCATAACAACCGTCGTGGCGGTGATCACGTTTATCACACGGCACTTCCGCACATCTCGCAGCTGGACCCGCAAGCGCAAACTTATATGGTTCAAGCGATTGTCAGGCAAGCTATTATATAATCGTCAGTGATATTTGCTGAAAGCTAGATTCAACTAGACGCGACATTTTTGTCTTACAGTTTGCTCAAAGAGGCTGAACCAATAAGTATCGATAGCAATCGAGATACGACAGATATAAGTGCTAGTACTAGCAATAAAGGTGGTATGGGATTCGTAGGAAGTAGCAGTGGCGGAAGCGGTGCCGGCGGTATCGGGAGTACATTCGGTCATTGTGATCCTACAAGCTTGGAGGAACGACAGCTCCTCGGCAGATATGGCGTATGGCTGCTAGTGGGACTTTGTACCCCTAACGAGGATACCCCGGTTGAAATACTGGGCCGTTTATTATCAATGTTATTTCATTGGTTTCATGTCACTGCCTACTGTTTCGATGGTATTGAAAAAAGACTTATACACCTTATCTTTTCTGTTGGTAATTTAACACTTTGCATATATACACTTTACTCAAGTAGACGTAGAGAGCCAGACGTAGGTAGTAGCGTGGTATGTCGGCTAAATATGTTTATGCAAGATGTACAAGATGTAAGCATCCTCTGTATACACACTGTAACATGTGAAATATATGTTGCTAGCCCTCTCATGTCTGTTTCAAGAGAAATTATGTTGATATATGTCGAATATCTATCTGTTACCGAAATTAGATCAAAATACGCCTGAAATATTTAGCCGAATTCAATCTATTCCGTGTTCGTACAAATTAAATGAACAGAAAATATTGATTCGAGACTATTGATAAAAATATTGCATGCAACGTGTCAAAGATATCATCACACAACTCGACACATTTGAAATTTGCACTTAAATGTCGAATACTTGGAAAAATGTAGCCTCGCATTCCTGCATGCCATAAGTCCGGGAAACAATAAATGTCAAATCTGTTCATATGTGTACCGATCGTGTTGTATGTAGCTAGTTGGTAGTTTAAATGATATCATGATAGTATTACTCTGAATCAATTTTAATATTTTTACTTTCTCACGATCAATTTTTTAATCAAGATCAAAAATATTTCAGGCCAAGCGGAAAGCGCTCTCGAGAAGTTAAAAACGGAGTACGTTTGCGACTGGCTCTCGGAAGTTATGAAAACTCATTATGAAGTATTCATTTCCTGTCTTCTACCACATCCTGCGGACTATGTCAGGGTCGGAGGTCATTGGTAAAGGAGAGATTTGGCAAATTAAAACTTTTTTACATATATATATAATTAAAATTATAATATACATATACAAAACGTACAATAAACTGCAGCATTGTAATTACTTGCGATTATAATTAAATCATCATTACTACATATAATTAACATTATTTGTTATTTTATCAAAAGGGAAACCTTGGCTTCACGAACGTCGCATTTGAAAGACGGACTGCATCGGCTATTCTGTCTGGTACCGTACGAAGTGATTACGCCCGACGTATGGGACTACGTGATGCCGCATTGGATGGAAGCGGTGGTAAATGACGTTCCGGAAAATGAACTTCAGGAACTAAAGATAATATTGAGGTACGTATTTTATCTCGAAAAGATCTTTATGCATTTGAAATTCTCAGTTTCCACGAAAGATATTTATCAATTCGTATTACAGCAAGATCTTGGATCGGGACATGAACTCTTTGGGATTTGACGTGAAGAAAATGTATAATTTTATAGCAAAACGATTCGTCAATACGAGCCCTAAAGTGCAAGAACAGGCTCTTAACTGGTTGCAAACGCTTACTATGCTGGAAATAACGTTACCTCTGGATCAATTGTTTTCGATATTCAGCGACGGAGTTGTCGTTATGCAGACGATGAGCACGGCGGAATCAGAATTACAACCAAGCAAATCTACAAAGGAAGACGACGTAAATATTACATGTATGCAATTAAAATTGTTATAATTATATATCTGTTTTAAATGGAATTCTTGCGAATTCTTTTATTATTTACAGCTATAGATTTTTGCTGTGTAATCTTAAACATGTTTCAAAATGTTTAGGTCCCATAGTGGAAAATGATTCCGGAAAATCAACACCACTTTCCGATGATATAGTGCCAACACCGAGACACATGGAATTTACGACGAACGCGGAACTTAATTTATCTTGTTGCATTCTCATGCTTGATATACTATTGAAACAGGTAAGATGCAAAATAGAAAGAAATTTATAGAAAGAATCATTATATATAATCACGTATAGAATTTCTCTTCCCTTATGTAATGAAAAAATAACGAGAAGTTCTTTTTTTGATAGATGGAACTTCAAAATGTAGACAAGCATATCGGAATTAATACAAAGGTTTGCCGAGACGCTTGCCATTTAATGAAGTCCATAGTTGCGTCCAACTGGAACAGTTCTCACGTCTGCGAGACGTCAGACGTCGAATGCTCTTATTGCGAGTCGAGGGTAATCTGGCATCAACTATGTCTACAATTGATCACTTACTTGGCACCGGAAAATCCAGCATATCCTCCAGATGTAAGTTGACTTCATAATTCGATTTAATTTATAATCATAGTGGTATAATAAAGTAGAATGATACGATGTATATTTCATAAGTAGTATAATTTTTTTTATCGATATTAATATCGCTTTATGTTAACAAATTTTTTAATATTTTTTAGCCAATTGTGGATGAAAGCGCTGAGGAAAACGCACGTAAAAGTTCGCCGGAAACAACAAGAAAGGGTGATTCGAAACCAGATGTAGTTATCAACATGCCAATGCCAGAAATGCATTCTGTCGGCGGAGTCTTAGTTCACATGCCACACGTACGTCTCTTAATAAATAAATTTCAAAAAGGGCAAAACTGTCGAACTCTGATAACATGTTTGATGTTTGTCTCATTGGCGATCAAATGTTCGTGTCTTTACTACACTGAAAAGGGAAAGAGAAAATGAAAAGAAATTTTCTATGCAATGAGATAGACATCATAAAAAATGTCGTTTCTAATGTCATTGCGTATTACACAACTCTATTAATAAAACAGCATGCTACTTAAAACTGTCTTAATTGTGTATATGTGTTCGTATGCGCTTCTCTCTATCTGTCTCTTCTTCTACGACACGGCCCGATCACAAAGACACGGTAGGCTAATCTATGTTACCGGAATAGCTATTTTGATCGTTTATGTCAGTTCTTCGAACAGATTATGACAGCGACAGTAGAGACAGTTTCGGAACAGCTGGACCTCGCAGCTATCATGCCAACGGAGAAGATTATGTCCGCCGTCGCAAGAACGGTTACGCTATCAGAAACAGACGTCGGTAAGCTAATACTCTATGTATCGTACCTTTTCAATAATTGTTATATAAATGCACGCACACATGCTTTTAGCAACCGCAACAGTGAGCGTGGCGAAACCACATCTAATAGGCGAAAACGACGAACCCGTCAGCTTAAGTCCGGAAGCTGATTCAGACGACTTTTGGCACACCTCTGTAGGAAAGTTTCGTTTTACGATAGAAGAACTACCAGAACAACTTCAATACATTCACAAACTACTGAAGGTACTAATACTATGTTGCAAATCACGGTGACCAAGCGATACGTGTAGAGTTATGCTTATTAATTTATTTAATAATTGACTGTAGTTACTTAAGTAATCACCAGATTGCAAGGCACAATATTCATAGTCCTCTAACTACAAAAATAAATTCTATACAATCGTCAAAGCTATATTTAATTAAGACGATTGAAAATTACTTTCGAAAAATTCTATTTGTAGGAGATAATGACGATCGACAAACCAGACATTCTTTATTACATGCTGCAATGCTTGAATGTGATGTGCTTGTATGGCGACGCGTTTAATACAGCGGTGAAGGATCATCAAGGATTCTTTATATGGTGCCAAGAGAATTTATTAATAAAAAAGTAGGTATTAGACACGTTGAAGCGCGAAGATAACTAGTAACGGGAAAACACGAGAACCTGCTTTCAGCCTTTTCAATCATTTATTATCTAACATAGAGATGAAAGACCCATTATCGGTCTTCAGATCTTAATGTCCAATATTAATCTTTGTGTCTAACAATAATTTTCACAATTTCCAACTCACGTGAACTGCGCGCCGCATATTCGTCACTCTTGAAACACAGTCCTTAATTGAAACCGGAATACGTAATATACAAATTAAAGTAACAAGCAATTTAATAATACCGATGCTCACGAATATCTTAAAATACTATGTATAAAGAATTTCTCAAGTGACCGACGAATATGAGGATCACAGTTCACATGAATTGGAAATTGTAAAAATTCACACAAAAAATATTATTAGATTCGTAGATCGACAATGACTCTTTCATCTTTATGTGTGACATTTTTATCGGTCTTAATTTCCCTCATTATTGACTTATTATTATTCTGTTACAGCTTATGGGAGCTCCTAAACGCAGAGCATTCGCATATAGCACAAGTGACTGTTCCGTTGTTATTACATTGTGTAACATTACCCTGCGGCACTGATACTTTCTGGCGGCTTGTACAAGAAGAATTTCACAATTCCGATTGGCGTGTTAGATTCGTCGCAGGTAATCACGTATAATATGAACAAATTGACTACTTGACTTATTACTATTTTAGATTATTAGATCCTTCGCATTAGCATAGAAACACTACTTGAAATGTATATTATTTTATTTTATTATATGTACTTTCCAATTGCTGTATTTTTTTCTCAAAGGTGTAGATTAAATTTTTAAAAATGGACGTTTTTTCAATATTTTAGTGGAACGTGTTACGTTAATCGCGAGATTTATGGACTCAACGCCGTTGCGAAACATATTGAGTCTTCAAGCTGCATTAGCAAATGCGTTCTGTTACTTAATAACGAGCATGGACGACAATAATGTGTACGTTGCGCAGCGTGCTACCTTGTACCTTGGTACTATTCATGATACAACAGTTAGGGTAAGTTTTTTTTTTTTAAATAAAGCCTATCATGTCTTCTCAATATTAATAAATTAATTCGTGGTTTATCATAAATTTTGTGGATTTTGAGAAAAATAATTTTTATATTCAACTTATTATTTATAATTTTATTTCAGTCGTTAATTTTATGTTTGGAAACACAATTCGATTCCGTAATCGTCGATCGGCCAATGGTATTGCAATCGCTTTATCAACTACACAATAGTCTTAGCGACCGGCGTATCTTGACGTGGGAATTTTTCTTGAATCGCTTTGACACGCTGTTTCTCGAGGCTCAAATCAATTTGGAGAAGTCAGGAGATGTGACTTACTTGCGCGGTTAGTATCACATCATTCTATTAGCAGAAGTGGGAAAATAATGTACGTTACTTCTAAAAGAATCGTGTTACTCGAGTAAAATATATATCATTGTTCTGAGTAAGCTTTTCCGTTGAAGATCTAAAGAATACGGATATGAATAGCGAGGTGTTCATGAAGAAATTGCATCGCGCACATGAAGCATTATCTCAGTCTGACGGTAGCGGGACCAGTTCCGTAAAGACACTGAGCGCGAGTTTCGGCACCAAGTGGCCTTACAAGCGTACGATGTCCGCGCCCGCGTCGATGATACCTCGACAAGACACCAAGCAAGGTACGTACCCTAAACGGTACCCGCTTTTCTCAGGTCCTTATCCCTATCGCCTCTTCGCGCACATCACAGACTATGTCGTACACTACGTGTTACTTTTCTCCTTTTGTTTTCCGCATCTTTCACGCAGAAAAGGAAAAGGTGTACAGCCGACAGTATTCCGCGCCGATCTTGAAAAGGAAGAGCTCGAGATTCGGACTGGGTCAGTTGTTGGGGTCTACCCCACCTAATAACAGTATTCCAGGTAGAGTAGCGTGTGTTGCCTGCGTAGCTGTAGACGAGACATAAATGTACGCGCAAATATGTTGCTCGTTTGTATTACACGGACTATTAAAGGATGTTAAAGCAATCCGACTCCAGACGGATCGTTCGGTCAAATAGGTCGAACGGTAAGTAGCAAAGTCGCAGAATCGGCAAAGAAGCTTTAGTCATGTATGTTAATGTATGTTCCAAGTGTGAGGACTATTGCTTTCGACTGATTCACTTTACGAACTCATAAAGCGAATCGATCGAACAAGTTAGAAGAGTTCCATAGATTGATTGTCGATGTTTTGTAAATGTACAAGTGATAACGAAGATTTGACAATAAAATCATCCTTTCTCGTTTTATAAAATACATAGATTTAATCGGGAAGATTTTTTTATCTACAGAAAACAAGATAAAAATGTATACTTTATACAATATAGAAATTAAATTTTCAAGACATGGCTTTGAATTAATAGTGTTTTTCCTTCGTGTATCGCTTCAATTAGCCTTTGATGTGCATGCTTTTCCTTTGCTGTTTAGCATAAATTTATGATTTACTTAGCAGATATTTATGATTAATTCTTTGAATTGTGAAAAGTGACATAGATAGATATAGAAACATAGTCAACATAGATGATTTGTACTTTGTAGAGATTTTATTCCGTCTTTTTAGCAAATTTCTTAAACCTGCAGAACGTAATTAATATTGGAAAACTTTGCAGATGGTCATATACATTCATTGAACATGGTCGACGAAGCTAGCACGTTACCAGGATATACTCACAAAATCGTGGATCTTGAAGAAGCAGATAAAGAAACTATGCATCTACTAGTTTTTCTTTTAATGCAGTTTTTATCGAGACAGGATCAGGTATGTCATTAATCTATTAAATTGTAATACAAAAACGTGGGAAATTATGTATAATTGATGTAAAGTATACGCGAATCGCGACCGGGCCTCTTGATTTTTTTTTAATTATGATAATACATTCTCTTGATCTTACGTATGCAAATTTATAATCAATATTATTTAATCAGGCTTATCCGACGGACGAAAAACCAATGTCGAAAACACAGGGTATAGTCTTGCGGCATTTATATCTTCTTCTGGGATACAATCAAACTGAGCGAACTTTCCATACCACTCCGCAACGTTTAAGGTGAAATTTTTATAATTATTTTTTATTAATTATTAGTGAGCACTTGAATAATATTGAGTAATTTCTCGGGCACAATGATGATTGTAAAAGAAATGAGAAATATTTCCAATTTTGTTAATAATCAATTAAAATGTATGTTAATCGAATTTTTAAATCGGTTTATTTTTACATTTTTATATCAGTTTGTAAAATTTATAATAATAGAATGTCAAAATTTATAGGCTTTCGCCGGCGTTTAACGTCTTCATTGCCAATTTGCCACAACTATTAGACCAGAATCATGTGATGGGCTGGCTGATGACACCGCCAATTCTGGCTATATTACAATATTGCCCTTACCCTCCGCAAACTACACCTCCCGCAACCACCGATCATCAACCTCCGAATTACAGTCTTTGGTACTTGGAGCCACACATCAGGCGATCTTGGTTGATGTCTCTGCTTGTTATCTTATACAAGGTGAAAAAGCTACGAAAAAATAATGAACATATCGTTCGCATAAAACAATTTACAAAATGTGATTCTTAAGAATCTATTTGTGATAAATAAATTTATGAATTTTCATTCTTTGCATCTAATAACATAATAAGTGCATACCAACTTTTATGTGAATTAATTATTACAAATTAATTTCTTATATTAGTAATTATAAATCGTTCTCTTGTCAGTGTCAGTACGGGCAACAGCCATGGTGTAATCAGCTTCAAGCGTTAGTGAAGATAGTGTTGAATACTCTCAATACTCAGCATCATCAATGTAGAAGGATACCAGCAACTGTAGTTATGGGTGCACCGCCTTCCAGATCTCGTGGTGAGAGTTCAGACAATTTTAAAAGATTATAAATATCGTCTCTCGAAGAGTAATTGTAATAAAGCAATGGATCTCTCAGATGTATCTCAACCTTCGCTCGGAGTAGAACACGAGTTGACGAACACGGGAGAAATAGATACGGAGACCCCGCCGATGCGCGCAATCTCGGTGCATCAACGCAGTCCCGGAGGGATGCATGGCCAAATGGAAACCCATTGGGAAGAGAATAACAGTCCAGCGAGTCGTTATTTTAACAAACATTTTACCAGGTCGGTAAATTTAGAGTTGCATAATCCTATTGTATTTGAAATAGTTTATAACTCTTGCATGAAGTATTGCGGCAAGAGATTATACAATTAACAAGTAGATCAAAATAATATTTTAATAGCAGTTATCAGTATTTCTCAGAAGATTATTATTGTAATTTTTATACATAGTACTTATATAGCGATTAATTATTACCTCATTATACAACATTTTTTCTAGATGATATATTTAATAGATACTGTTAATATTGTTACACGTGCTTCAGTATTTATTTAAGTAGTAGCATGTTACAATTATTCGCTATTGCGAATGCTTTTGCGAAGTTATTCAATCAATGCGGATGATACGGAGTCTGAGCTGGCAGCGATTCCTGAGAGCCCAAAATCTGACAGCACCTTACATGGCAGCAGCGGAGGATCCCTTGGGGAGTTGGAGGAAACGGTTCCCAGAAACGCATCTCTACAAGAACCACGCATGTCGATCGTTTCGGATGGAACAAGTATGGTCGAATCGAATAATCGAAATATTAACAAACAAAAGACAGAATCTATGATAAAGCCTACATGGTTTTTAGGTGGAAACGAAGAGGAAGTTAGTCAGGTAATCACTATAAATTAATTTGCATAAAATACTTTTGTATACCAGTAAAAATGAACAGATTTCAAATAAAAGGAGAACTTTCCGACTTCAAATTTTTATGGCAATATTCACCATTTTTATATGAAATTAATGAAATTCATTCGGCGACTTAAAAACGTGTGATCTCTTGCTTCAGGGAAATAAAGGCGGCCCTCAAAAGAAATGGAGCGTATACGAAGGAGTGAAAATGATGGTAACGAGCACATTTCTCACTGGACAACAGGAACCTCCAAGACTTTTGCCTAAAACAGCTATGCCGCCGATAAAAAACGGCAAAGGACACTTGCCTTACAATGGAGACACGGCGAAGACATACGATTTATCAAGCGCTTTAGCTATCGCAACCAGTATTCCTCATTTTCAAAGGTAGCTACTATTCAACGCTAATATAATAACTTGTGTTTATTATTATTAATATTAAAAAAATATATTTATATACTTAAAATTTTTAGATCCGAATTGCCAAAGATAAAGGAGACGGAAAAGAGTAAAGAAAAGGAAAAAGAGAAAGACAAAGAAACGGAGAAAGAGAAGGAAGTGGAAATGGAGAAGGAAAAAGAAAAGGAAAAGGAGAAGGAAAAAGCATTCGTAAAGACTTCCGGAACTATCAATAACGTCGAGCCTCTCGCGAAACATTTAGGTAGACAGAAACATGTGGAACAAATCACAATTACAGCGACATCGCCGATTTCACCTTGCCAAGTAATTACAGTGACAAACAGCGATAATTCAAGCTCGCCAGCTCTGAGTTCTTCTATATCGTCGCAAGTCATAAGTACAGAGAATGGACAGCAAACAGGCGATCCTTCTTCTACAAGTCCGCAACCTTTGATGACTGCTCCGACCGTCGAACGATTGCTTCCCATTGGTACAATAGCTCGGGCGACTGGTAAGCGCAATTCGTATTATAGTTTTATTATTATAATTAATAATAAGTAAGATAAACAATTTCTTGCAGGCTCACGAACTGCGCAACGTGTATTAAGATGCGAAGACACGTATGGCTCTCCGGAATCACCACTGTCAAAAATGGACATTTTGACAGTCAGTAAGTAAACAGTTTAGAGCTGTAATAGAATAAATAATTAAAATGAAGCGCGCGCGCGCGCGCGCGCGAGCAAAGTGAAATGGAAAGCAAACTGTCTAATCTAAAAAAAAAAAAAACTGAAGTTGATCGTAATTTTACAGGTTCTTCGTTCGATCAAGACAGCGAGACTTGTATGTCCAGCGATATTACGAGTCCGCATAGCGTTTCCCAACTGGAATTTCCAACGCCAGAACGATTGCTGCGGGTTGGTCCTCCGAGAGATTTCCCCAGTTTAGTAGAGCGAGTACGTCAAGCGCTTGATATTTCAGATATCGAAGGTTTGTATGCGATCCTATGATTGTATGCGACTTTTCGCGATAACAAATTCATGTGTGCGTATTAAGCGTAATGTTTTATCGAAAGTTGTCACAAATAAACATTCTCAAATATTTCTCTATCAGATGTGAATAAATCGAACGAAAATGCAAGGCGTGACATACGTGGTTTGGCACTCATAAAGCAGGATAGCGGAGGATCTGACAATATGGTAAGAATGAACGTACAAGATAGGTACTTTACTTTTGAGATCAAATAAAATTGTAAAAATAAAAACATCTTCGATTTATTGTGTTTATCCACAGTCAACATCACTCGTGCCGACGTGCAATGAAGTTAATTCGAGTAGATCGCCAAGTCCGAGGAGGCTAATTAAACAGGTGGCCTTGGAATCGTCTCCACCAGCGATCGATCCCGGAGATTTCGTCTCGAAAATAGCAGACTACGATCAGAAGATTAAATCGAAGGATCAATTTCGGATTCAACGTGACAGAGTGCGGAAGATCATTGCTATAACGGATCAAGATACTCACGCGAGGCGAGCGGAGTCCTGGTAAATTCCTTATGTTATTAGTACTTTTTCCAAATTATTCAGATAATTATCACATCTATAATCCGTATATTTGTCTCTTATCCAATAGGTCTGGCACACAGGCTCAACAGAATTTAGATTATGTCTCTCAACAAGCGTATCATGCGGATTTCAATTTAAAGCAGAGCTTATTTCGCATCGGCGATGATTGCGTTTATGACAGGTATAGTTTAACATGCTGGATTAAGATTATTAAGATCGCATTGAATTTGATTTGATTGGCGTTATTACAGGTGTTCGGAGTGCGGAATGATAAGGGAAGAGTATTCCGACGAAGAGTTTGGATTGTGTATAATAACGTTGGGAACGTTCATTCATCGAGAACCATCTCTAGCGGCACCGTTATTGCCAGAAATACTCGGCGTGGTTACCAAGTAAATACTATATATCTTTATATTTTTGAATCGACGAAATTAAGTACTAATGCATTGCCTATTGTCTAGGGTTGCTCTTAACGCGATGTATCCCTGGCAAAGCGAAACGAATATGCACCTTCCAGGTGGTGCGGTCAGCGTAGCGCACCAATTTCTCAGATGCGTTCTCCACCAATTAGCGCCTAATGGAGTGTTTATGCAAATGTTTCAGACTCATTTAAATGGTAAGAATATTACGTTGATAGACTAAATAGGTTAATTTAAATAATTCTCCTAATTTTTAATATAAATGTACGCTACAAAAAAGTTGTTTTATATTATTGTCACACATATTTTGCAAATACAGTTCTTTTCCAATATCTTTGAAAAATTTCAAATAATAACAAGAGGTTTTTTTTGTTTATTATATTCTTTTAACTTGTAGAAACGACAAGACTGCAGTTTTTCAAAAGCGTTGCGCAAGCCTTGATTGATTTTAACGAGTTAAATCCAATCGCGCCCTTACAATTGTTGCTTGAGGTAAGGAAACAATTTGATTATGTACGTGAAAAATAAATTCTCAATTGTTTTTTGTAATTCACTAAATACATTTTTCACGTTGGAACGTATAAGAGAATAAATTATATTTGTTTTGTAAAATCCGGTTTCAGACGCTAAACATGAAGAAGTCAATGCCGCTGGAACGGCTGCCAATAATATTATATAATATTGCGTGCTACTTGGATTGTTTGCCATTGGAAGCGGGATTAGGTCCTGCTGCGGCTACATGGAGTGGACTGTTGACACAGTTCGATGGATTATTTCGAAGACTCGTTCTTATGCTTCCTTCCATCGAGGATATCACTCCTCTGTTGCGAATTATGATTTCGATATTAAAAGTCCCAGGGATTCAACAATCGAAGGTACTTTGATCAATAAAATTATGTAAGATTCTCTCTTCTTTTGATTAAAAGTAATTAATATAGCTCATTTTTTAAACGACTTGCGCGTTATCATTTGAATTATCGTTGTATCTCAATATTGTTTTAGGGAATGCTGGATCCATTCTCCAAAATATTAAGTTATGCTATACAAAACTCAACATTGCAATATAATTATTTAACGGATTTATGCTACTTGTGCCATAGAGGATTTATTCGTGATCGCGACAAACATTTTTTCGGAAGAACAATTGTGTTCGAATTAATTCAGGCCATTAAATTTAAAATAACAATACCGGACTCCAATTTTTTGTTACTACTTCAGTTTGTGCTCCAGGTAAGTAATCGTAATATTTACAACATATACGTGAGAAAATTTCAGTTTAAACTTTACATATAATTTAATTATTCTCTAATTAAAAAATGATGATATATTAATTATAACGTGATTAATACAGGATATTGGAGGATCCTTGCCTAATAGTGTGTTTGCGATGGAAAATAATATTCAAACAGACGTGTCGCCGATCTACAACACCAATGCCTCTGAATCATTAAAGAATCAGTTGTCGGATGTCCTCGAATTTTTAACTGATTTTCATACTTTAAGCAAGATTAAGGTAACACGTTTAGCATGCGTCGCAAGTTAATAAGATGCTGCAAAATTTATTTTTGTCGTTATTTAAAGAGTTCTTTTTTTTTCAGAGTTACAGCAAAAATATGCAAGCGGGATTAAACGAGGATACGATAGGCGGGATGCTAAAGTGTGGCCTTGCTCAATACGTAGCTTTAGAAATTACGAGAGGCAACAATAGAGAAAACAGAGCTGTCGCGCGTTACTTGCCGTGGTTATACACCGCACCGTCTATAACGCAAGGGTAAGATACTTCTACCGTTACTAGACATCTCTTTTGTTAACTTCAGCATTTTCTGTCACTAATAAGATTTCATCTTATTAATCAAGAAAGGTAATTAAACGTGAACATTTTTTCCTTAATCATTTCAGAGCTCGTGAATACGTCGATTGTATCGGCCACATCAGACTCTTATCTTGGCTGTTACTGGGATCGCTTACGCATATAGCAATGTACACTGGCAACAATAACGGTCATTCTCATTCAACGGTACCGTTGGCGCAACCGATACCTCAAGAGGTGTCTTGCCACATCGCAGATCACATACAAGTCATTTTCTCGGGGTTTCCAGAACAATCGAAAAACTCAGTCCTCCACATGTCGTCGCTCTTCCACGCGTTTATTCTCTGCCAAGTATTTATACCTTAGATTGTTAAATGTTGTATTCATAATCTCTACTGAATTAAAGAAGCGTTACGTTACATTCTTAGCTTTGGACGATGTATTTGGAAGAAATGTCGAAGAACAACGCAACAAACAGCGAGAGTCATAACGTCACCATGAACATCTTGTTAGAATTTTGGGGCAAGATAACAACATGCATTTTGCGACTTATTGCTTCCTCGAAAGCTGTAAGTGTAATTCGCGATACAATTGAATAAAGTTTCTATTTTGAATTGAATACATTTTCGAAACTCGAGGCAACGACATGAAAAGACAATTTGATTTTTAGCTATCTGAAATGCTGAATTTGCATTTCTTAAGCTTATTGGAGTCCTTGTTGGAATGCGAATCGATTGTGCTGAGTAAATTACTACCTCTATGGAATTCCATATTATTTTCTCATCATGTTCAGGTAAGATCAAAGAAATAAAACCGAACAATTGGAACAGAGAGACAAATCGACTTGATCGTTGGCTTATTTCATTTTTTAGCTACCAGGGCACTTACAAATGCGATTGCAGAATTGTCGTGATTTCTCACCAAACAGAATGGCGGAGCATTTCGTTTCTAATCGAAGAGAGTCAAATGCGATTCTCCTACGGTGGTTACATCGTTTGCAGTTTAAGATGGGCCAAATAGAAATGCAATCTTCTACCGCCACGCAATTCTATTCCATTTAAAAAAAAGAAAAAGAGCTTAAAAACCGTTTACAAGTTAGATGCCCTATATTGTTCAAAGAGATAAAAATAGTTAAAATAAAATAGGGCATTGCATAAGTAGTTCTTTAAATTATAACTATTATAATTTTAATAAATCGTTAACAAAATTCAGACTATAGTGTTGAATATTTTATACTATGCATAAATATTCTTGTTTTATATTACAATTATCATATTTATTATGTTCAAATACCTCTCAGTTATGTAATCCAATCTTTAATCAATCTTGTATTTCGAATTCCTATTATTTTTATTATAATGTTAATGAAATTGATGCAGATAAAGAATCTTATTGAAAAATAATTTTTATTGATATTTTATACAGTATTATTTTACTATGTCAAATACAAAGAAAATTTGAGTTGCAATCTTTTGAAATTATTAAATATGGATACAGTGGATGGAAAAATGATTGAGAAAAGTGCTTAAAAATTCCATATTAATAGCGTGTTTATGCATTTGCAATACATAATTTAATGCTCGATTCTGTCGTGGCGCTAACATCATGGCAGTTTTCGACAACTGAGAAATTATTTCGAGAATTATTTTTACGTGATAAATCAGACAAGTGTCTCAGTTTGTCGCATATTTTCCAGATTTCATGAATACGAAATTATTATATTTTTAAGAGAACACTAAAAAATAAAGTTGTACGTAGCAATAAATTTATTGCATGTCCTTTCTCGCCTCTGGCATCATACAATCAATATGACGCCGCGAGAGAGTCGAGCCTTAAGTACTATGTGCAAGGTTGTTATTTAATGATCGTGTAAGAAATTTCGATGTTAACGTTTCAAACTTAACACAATTTCAATAATTATACCGTTGTCGTCGTCGTCGTTGTCGATAGTCCTTTTGGTTTAATCATCATCGATGCACGTTTTAGAGTATAATCCCACCCTCTCCAACGGAACCATACGATACCTTTAGTAATAATATAATTTTTATTCGTTAATGCAGACTATATGTATAAAAATTTAACTTTAATTTTTCTATAATTTTCAATTTCCATTTCATTAGTTAAAAGTACAAACATTTTTTTTTTTAATTTTAATATTTGCATTAGCAACTTATAAACATACCTTGTCGTGCAGTAATATCTTGTGGATCATTTAAATAAAGACCATTTAAGCCACGCCCACATGATTTCCACCACCAACCACCTTTGAGCATCGAGGCACAATTCAAGGATGATCTATCGTTATCCCTGAAAGCATAAATATCTCTAAATACAGTAAGTTCTCACGGTAAATATACAATTTTGCATGTCATGATGACATAAGAAGATAGATTTCATTTATTATATAATAAATGTTCTATGTTATTTATTATATAAGAAGTAATTGTACCTGTTGTACGTAGAGAATGGGCTATTGTTTGAGCCATACCAAGGATCATTCAATGAATCTCCGGCATTTCCTTCGTACCCATCTATTTCCAATTTATAATACTCTCCCTCTGAATAAATCTTAAAATGCGAATATTGTGCATACCTAATAAAATCAAATTATAATACTCAATTGATTTATTCTTGCACGATCTACTGTTACAGTACAAAAACGGTAAAGCTACGCATTCGTTCTTAGCACCCTTTAACAGTAGTGGACAAGCTACGATAAAATCAATCTACAGTTTAGGCGTATACCTTTTGTTACCTTCGAAGTCCTCAAGTTCAACTCTGAGCATGTAATCTTCATTATTTGTTAACATATATATGTTCTCATTGCCCAGCCAAAATTCTTTAGCGGGATCTCCAAATCCGTTTTTATAATCTGCCCAATCTCTGTTAAAGTTCTCCCTTGGCTCTCCAAAATCATCTCTCCTTTGAATAACCTTTAAATAAAAATTTATTGTAAATCCTTATTAATCGTGTTCTCTCACTATATTTCTTACTCCATTTCCCGATAACATAGTTTAATGATATTTTAATTTTAATGCCGTTATATATATATTATTTGATATCAATAATAAACTCACCGTCCAGCCACCATCAGCAATTTCCTGTTCGCAATAGACTTTAAGGAACCAGTATGTCGTGCCGCGTATTTGCAGGTAGTATACTCCACTGTCTCTCATTCCTCCGTTTAATAAATCCACGCAAGAATAGCCCTAAATTCACAAGAGATGTAAAAGATAACAGTAAAATTAAAAGTTAATATTTATAGTTATTCAAATATCGAAAATCGTCTCTCTAAAATAAATCTCGCGAAAAATATCTAATAAAATTATGAAAAAATGTATCAGAATATCTTAAACAATATATTAATTCTTGGTAATAATTTTGTAAATTTTTTCTTTATATATTTTATAATTATTTTATCGACTGCGAGACGCATCGATTACTTTTAAAAAGGAAAACCGAAATATTAAATTGAAATATTAAAATACCTTGATATCCTTATAATTAATTAATATTTCGCTTGTAAAAGTGGAATTCGCTAAACTCGGTTTGTTTTTAACACTCGGGAATATCACTCCCCGATTTCTGCTATTTGGTCTCGCGGTACTCGAAGATGTTGCCGTCATGGGTGTCGTGGAGCTAGTGGGATTGTTCGAGGGTGAAGCGACGGACGATATCGATGTTGTAGTTGACAAGGGTGGCGAGGCAGTAGTGGGTTGCGTAGACGTGGGCATCTCCGTTACAAAATCTTCCGTTACGCTGACGTATCTTGGAATAAATTACACGAGAATTAGTTCAAGACGTTTCTTTTGCTGCCTTATGGAAAGTACTTTCGATTAACCGAAGGAATTTGTGAAAAGTTTTTCGTTAAGGAACAATTAAATTATGCAATCAACGGTCACACTACTTTTTTATATCAAACGCTGCTACAAAAAAACTGCTATTAATATTGTATATTGTCAGTATTTTATAACCATTACGTAACCCACGATAATCATTCGGAAAATTATTTCACGTAAGAAATTCTTACCTGCTTGGATCATATTCAACGAGCCGATCGATTGTCGGATCCAATAACAATTCAGCCGGAATCGGGCGTTGCGCGAGAGTGGCCACATCGTCCTCTTGCTTCCTCAAGCGACTTTCGACACCCTCCAGATTCTCAATGATCTTATTTGTTTTTGATCTTAGATCGGCGTGAATTTCGCTAATCGCTCTTTCTTGCCTCTGAGTCTGAGTAAGTAATTCGTCAGATTTTGGCAGCAGATCATCCACCGAACTCTTGGTCCCCATCTAATATTATTTAAATTAACATTATATTATTTTTGACATCATCGATTGATCGTGATATCAATTTTTTACCAATATTTATTTGCACACGCATCGAATCCCAATATATTTATATACTTTCATATTGAAAACTTACCACTACGTTCCAAACTTGATCCATTTTTTCAGAGACGGTAAGCATCGGATACATTTGTTCGACAAGACGATCGATTTTACTTTGTTTCGTCGGGGCTTCGGTAGTAGTTAAATTAAGACGATTATGCCGATTGTTCTCGTAATTTTTCTCGACAACAGCTTCGTGCACGTCACTAATCATGTTGTACACCGCTCCGAGATTATCCGACATTAGATTCATATGGAACTGAAGCTTTCTATCCATATTACCTGTCGCTTGCTTAAGATTCTCAATCTCGATCGTCATATGGTTCATCACCTCGTTACTCATAGCCTTGGTGATCTCGATGACGCTCATACTGACAGGCTTCTTTTCACTCGCCTCGGCATTTATATCATCGTTTTGTAAGAAATTGTTGTCGAGCTGATTCTTGAGATTGACAAGCTTATGATCGATATCGGAAACTTTCTGATCCAGGGAAATCAATTTTTCGCCAAGGTTTTCTGGAGCTTGATCGTTTTGATCATGATGAATCACACGTATCAATGGGGCTGTAACGTTTGTAACAATCAGTTTGAGTTATCTTTATTGCATCGACGCCGTGCGTGGATGTTTCGATAACTCATAAATATCTTAAAACAGAGTGATACAATTTTGTTGCGTTTCGCGTGCGAAAGAAGAAATCGAGATCAGCCCGATGAGTACAAAGTGAGCTCAAGTCCGGCAAATTATGTATCGCATACTTACTATCTTCCGTATGACCTCCGCTCTTACTTTCAGCGATCCTCGATGCGGCTTCCGTGGATATGATGGGATACGAATTGAAAAGCTTCAAATCTAACGTCCTAAGTTTAGTAATGACCGCATCTGTCTTGTCAATGTTATCGTTTACGCGTGAATCTAAAGCCTCTACTCTTCTCATCAAATGCTCCACCGCCTTATCTAAATTCTCGATTCGCTGTAACTTGGACTCCAAAGTCGATACTATTACTTCGAAGACGTTGAAGAGGTATTGCTCTCTACAACAGATAATATTCATCGTCTTCGTTTATCTTCGGCATACCTCGTCTCTCTGTTTACCAAACAGACGTTCTCCAATCATAAAATAAATCGTTTAAGTATTTCTTCTCACGTTTTTCTGATTATTACTGAATAAATATTTGTTAATCGGTTTACCATTGGTAAACAAAACTGGCAATTACATTATAATTTTATCGTCGAAAAATTACTTAATTATTCCGCTCGTTATTACGTTAAATCAGTTAAATAAAGAAGAGACCACTCGTTGCGGTATCGCGAATCAAATATTTGCCACGGCTCTCGGCCGTTCTACTGAAGATACATCGCATTTAGTGTCATTAACGTGAAGCTACAACATCGCGTGATGCACGGTTATGAATACATTCGCAAACTAAATGGAAAGTTTCGTAAGCGGAGTATCGGCAAGCTTTGGGAGTATGATCGACTGGTTTACGTAACGAGCGGTAAACTGTTCGGTTCTCCCGACTATAAGAGACCTGTTATTACGGTTTATTTTGTACTTTATCTCTCGCGTAAAACGAACGACCGAACGAACGAAACCGTGAGATGTTCACGTTCGAGTGAAAAGAAATATATGAGACGAGAAGGAAAAGATCGGATGAAGAAATGCGAGGGGGGCATCCTCTCTAAAATTCTCACCTATTTCGCTGCAAATTGCGAGAAGACTGCTGCAGCGTTGCGCCGGTGCTGTTATGGCTTGCACTACGCGTACCACGCTGATCGGCGGATGTTCGAGGTAGTCTAGGACTTCCCGCTAAGACGAAGCCCAAAACGCAACATAACGCGATGACGAGCACCGTTCGTTTCATAATTGTAGTGTCCTGCGAACCTTGAGTTTCGAAAAGCCTCGGATGACGATCGGACTATGCGACTACGTTTGAGGACGTAGGCGCATAGTTATGTACAACAGGTGCAACACGTACGCGAGAAAACTCATTCAATTCACAATCGAGTCTCGTCGAGCAAGCCCGATGAAAAAAAAACGGGCAGGTACGCGTTTTCCTTCCTTTCTTCCTTTCTTCCGTTCTGTATTATTAGCCTCGTCGCATATGCGTGGATGTACATTCAACTTCCAATCCACGCTCATTTATTGCACTTGAATTTGTCACATAGTGTCGCGAGGATGCGGGTAAATTGCGACTGAAATTCATCCGTGTATTCTATCCGGCCACGCATTACGTTACTCCAAGGACAAGGACTCCGATTTATGCGTGAATCGCTTAAACTTTTCCGCACGAATCCGTAGGCAGCTTGGCGAACGTGCAGAATGAACGTGACATATTTTCCGAAAGTGTCAACGCATCGCGAACAATTTTCACGAAATAATTATTACGTATTGCTATTATCGATAGGATCGATTTCCACGTTACACTTAAATCAGAAGTTTACGGGCTCGGAACGGAAAGATAGCTTCGATATTATAGCTTCGATAGCGCGCACGTCCACTTTTGTCTCAAAAGTCAAAAGCGGAAAACTAACGTAAGATTACGAAAAAAATGCCACATGGAACACTTTGCGTTACTGTCCAATTTAATCGGGATGGCTTCTCTTCACCTTGGGCCGCCAATTTGTATCGCTATCCGATTGAGAGGTGACGATCGATTCTCTGTGTCTCTCACTTCTTCCTTAATTCGTCCTTTTCTTCCTTCTTGCTCTGGTCGCTCTCGTGTCGTCCCGTAGATCGAATCCTTCAAAAAATAGGCGCAACGTGAGGGACGGCTGACGATCGAGAAGATTGATTATGATGAAAGAGCGTCGGACAAGTGTGTAGAAAGTCGTAGAGTACGTCGCGATATTGAGATATTGCGTGTGCCGTGGATGAGTCAACTCGCGCGTCGATACGGGAATTAATTAGCGAAGCGATCTCCTTTTTTTTTATTATTATTTTCTCTTTCTCTTTTTCCTTTACAGCGTGCCGACCGCGGCCGTGGAACCGGTCGATTGGAGCCGTACGGGTATGTTACATCGCACGATCGGACGGAACAACGCGCGCTACGGCATGGCATACGGTCGGTCGCGGATAGCCGACGAGAGCACGACGGGCACGCAGTTTTCGGTCAACTGTAAGACTTACTTTCACATTAAAGTGGC